>JACJUY010001952.1:0-19848 GCA_014220935.1 Platorchestia sp. MABIK
GATGAAAACTTCCCAAGTTTCTTCGGATTATTCACCCAGAATTTCAGTTGCAAAATTACATTAGCTTCTTGGGATTATAAATAAAAGTACAGAGAAACACGGCTTTTATGAGACCATTCCCATGTTTAAGAAAGTCAAAATTATTTTTGAAATTTTTAGGATATGTGTATGAAATTTTAGTTCAGTCATTTGTGCTCATATTCGTAAATGAATTCCAATATTGGAATTCTCGTAGTCCAAAATGAAAATAGATTACATTCATTTCTATTATTGAGTACCTCTCTCCTTAATGGAGACATGGATTTTACAATAACATATTTTTATAGTGGTACATTTTCGTTTCCCAAATCATCAAGTAGATTTCAAATGGATTGATTATTAGTTAGGTTTAGCCTCCCTGACCAAAACAAAGATGGTAAAAGAGAGGAAGGAGAGGAAGGATGAAGGTACCATTCAGCATGGAGTTAAGGGAAAGCGGAATCTATGCACAAGGTTTGTTCCCGCACAGGATCCCCGCGCATAAAAGCAGTAAATTAAGAAGAATGGCTATGAAAAAAGATAAAAGTTGAAGAAGAAAGTCAGAGATGCTGTACAACAGGACATTAATTTGCAAGGGAAACTGCAATATACAAAGAAATCATATAAAAAGCAGAAGAAATTTTTTTCGTGGAAGAAAATTGCTGATAGCAATTACTCAAGCATTGATATGTACAAAATTTAAATTTTTTCCCAAGGGTGTTTCTTGTACATTATGATACGTCAACAAAACTCTCCTCCAACGCAGAAGGTGTCTGACTCACATTAGATAAATATCTAAGTTAGTCCAAGCCTTTCCAACCGCATTACATTCATTTCCAAAAGAGGAAATAGGAAGACATGAGTTAGAATGACAGTACAATAACCAGGGAATTTGTGCATACATATTTCCACGCCGGATTCTTTCCGCATAGAAACAGAAAGATTAAGAGAAGTTTGTGAAAAAGATGCAAGTTTTGATGAAAGTTAGGAAAGCGTAAAAAAATAGCGGTGAATTAAAATGAAAATGATCAGTAATAAAATAAAAAAAACGTTCAACAAGACAAAGGCCCATCAAACCTACAGCTCACGACTTCGCATCTTCCCCCTGGGATTCTGGAGCGCTGATTCCCATAATAGTTATGACCTCTTTGTTTAAGGGAGTTTCAAAATATATTCTCTACAGTGAATATATCAGCTTAAAGGTGATTTTGACAGCAAATCAACCCGCAAGCGTGCAAATGCACAATGATTTCGACAGCAACTTGCATGAATGCAAATGCATAACTTTGAGCCTCGAACAAATTTCATATTCTAATTTACGTGTAAACTAAAAAACACGCTCATCGAAGAACAATCCACGCTCTATCAATGTACCTCGCAAGAAAAAATACCCCGTGCTTCCTAAAAATACGGCGCTGCAAGTTCTGCTCCAGAACCAATGACTGTGAAATTCGCGCTTCTCTGGCACACCTTGCAAGCATTTTATGCTCAATGAACGCAGCTAAACTTTGAAACAAGAGTTCGGGAAACTTCGTTTTTGATAATTCCTTTGCCTGAACATTGTCTAATGAGCCAACGAAGAGCGTTTACTGCAGAGATCCTGCACGCCGCTAAAGAAAAAATCTCGAGGCTTTAGTTTTTTTGAGGAAGAAATTGTACATTCAGATAAAAGTAGGGAAACTAGAAACGATGTTCTCGTTGTTGTATTTCGTGATTTAGTTTGCTATTAAATGTTTGTTTGTAAATGAAGATTGAATGTTCGGAATTAATTAAAAATGAATAACAATAATAAAAATTAAAAGCTGCTCGCATTAAAATAAATAAAATGTTCCCTGATATTGAGTTCCAAGAATTGAACCAATCGTTAAATTTTTGCTGCGCTGTTACATTTACAGTGTATAATTACATGTTCAATTTGGTGCATTCAATGCAAAGCAGAAACTAATGTCTGATAAAATAAATCCTGGAACAATTACAAGGGATTGAAAATCAGTGTGCCATGGTAAATGACTAGATAATCACAAGCAATTGACTAACCTCTAGCCTAACACGAATAACACGTGCGTCAGACGGGGCTGATGGCAGTGTATTTTTTCCAGTCTTGAGAAGTTTCGAAAAAGAACCACCAATAATTTGCTAGAAGTGAGGAAAGCTTTATGAATTTTTGAAAAAATGTTCTAGAATGCTTTCCTCACACACATGAAATGTTTTAATTTAGATGTATTTTATTTGCAATTTATTCTCAATGTAAATTTTCATTTTCCTCGTTCCATTCGGTATTTTCAACATGTCGAAAGTGCGAGTACATCGACGAAATGGCTACTTCATGAAGCTTAAATGCTGTTTCGTTCGCTCCTATACATTTGTGAACATGTTTACTGCGGCCTCGTATGCAACATGACAAAAATTATTGGCTTTCCTAGAATCATAAAAAAGATTGGTAGAGGTCGGTATGAGCATCTCATGAGATAACAATCGCTGTTATTGACGTTCCATGGACCATCACAAGCAACGAAGGGATTGTTTTGAGCGAGTACTACCCTGTCGCTGGCATTTGCGTCTCTCATGAAATAGCGACCGATGTTTTCATCAGCTGAAGGTTCTCCTCCATCGCCATAGGTGCTGCATTATGTGAGCCTATATTCGGTGTTAAATTTTCAGTATGCGTTAGGCTGTCATTAATTATTGTTTCCAATTTTTGTCAGTTCCGAAACGAACAAACGTAAGCACAAAATTTAGTTATTGTGTAAAAAGTTTATCGTATTAAATCCTCCTATGACAGTATTGTAAACAGCCATAAAAATTTCATGACTTCACGAATCACTTCATCAAGGTTTTTATTTTGCTTGTAGCTTACTCCAAGATTTGGTGCTTTAAAGTTCGGAAAGATGTAATAATTGCAAAGCGTTAACCAACAACCACATATGGCAACGAGACTCCGTAGAATTTTTGACAGATTTTTATGCTTTTTTAGAAAACGATTCTTCTAAAAAAATCTGAGAATTCAATATTTTGCCTTTTGTGGAATTTAAAATTGTTCTTCAGGTAAAGAAATATTTGAAACCTAGCTCCATGAAATGAGGCAAAATAGAAATTGCGGGGATGAAGTACATATAACTGAAGGCAGACAATTGACAGGTCCGATTTTTGAAGCGTAATAACAAGATGCAAAAACAAGATACTCGCTGTTCACCTACCGAACCTATCTATACCACCCACTGTTTACTCGCTACAGTACCTATTTATACCACCCACTGTTTACTCGCTACAGCATTTACCTAGTGAATCCTCTCTTTACTCGCTACAGCACCTACCATTGCACTCTGTTTCTTCGCTACTATTCAGTTTCCGTCGAAAACTGTCAACATTTCTGCAGCTAATTCGGAATATCTATTCAAGTATTAATTTTGCTGCATTCTATGAGTCATGAAGTCAATGAAACATGAAGTGAAGAAAATTATTAAAGATATTATAATTTGTTCGAAGACAACATCCCTGATAACGTACGATAGTGGAACAGTACGGAAGTGCGGAAGCAAAGTTAGGAAGTGCAAAGCATTTAAAGGGCGGTAAAAAAATGAACATGTTGGAGAGAAGGTCATCATCAAGAGAATGAGAGAAGCAGAGATAGAAAAAAAGATAAATTGTAAAAAACAAATGAGCAATTAGAAATGGGATTAGGCAAAATCAAGTAAGGAAAATTAGCAATGTTTACCCAAAAGACGAATTAATGAGAAATTAAACAGGAGGACTGGCAAAGAAATCTGAAAAAGAGAATCAGAGAGCAAAAAAGATGAAAAATCCTCAACAAAATTAGCAAAAGGAAGTGCAGCAGAGGCACCCTCTGATGTCAGCTATGTCGTTTTCATAAACAGATGAAGTCAAACGAATGAAACAAAATAATACTATCTCCTGAAACTAGCCTAAAATCTTCCTCTACCCATCATGACTGACGCGTAAAACGAATAGAACTAAATACCATCTCCTGAAACTAGCCCAAAATCTTGCTCTACCCATCATGACTAGCGCGCACAACGAATAGAACTAAATACCATCTCCTGAAACTAGCCCAAAATCTTGCTCTACCCACCATGACTGACGCGTAAAACGAACAGAACTAAATACCATCTTCTGAGCCAAGCCCAAAATTTTTCCCAACCCACGATGACTCTGACGCAGAGGGGAAGATATCTTCAAAGGGAGCAGAATCCCCAAACAAGCCCTTGTGGGGACACAGCGTAACTGTAGCCCTCTTCCCAGATGGAAACCTGAGAGAAAGAGCACAGACCGCCTGGGCATCGCTACGTGAACCGAGCAGAGCTAGCAAAACGAACTTGAAAAGGTGAAAATTCTGAAAATAAATGCTGTATCAGAAACATGAAATAAAACCAAGAAAGGTGCAGAAGACATTACGGATCATAGGATTCCGTAAATTTTTGAGATGGGTGCGAAAAGCTTCAGTGAGGGAGGGATATCGGAGGTTTACACGACTAAACAATTTCTGAAATCGCTTCATCCAGCTTACAGTGGCTCTTGTCGTTAGTGAAGTGATTATTGAATTGTCAGCGGCGTCAAAATCAAAACACGCGTTTGGAGTTTACATGAGCTCGAATAATCCATAAGGGATAATAAAAAATTGCACATTTCAGAACAAATCTCGCAGCCATAAAATTACTTAAAGATATATCTTGACAACGATATCAAATAAAACGTAAAAATAAAATTTCTAGTATGAATTTGTATAAGTTTAAATTTTACCGTGCTAGATTCAGCGCAAAAAAATTAAAAACACGCAAGCGTTGAAGAAAATGGGAGGAGATATAATCGAAGTTTCACTCGTCCCGTATCAATTAGACACGAGTTCCAACATTCGGAGAGCCGAAATTTGAAACAAAGCAAAGTATCGAAGCGCGGAGCTCAGTGAAATATCTGACACAGAACTATCGACTTCGAAGCCCCCATGGAAGACCTAGCTACGTTCTGCACCGTCGTGACGCGCAATCTCTCCGCCTTGAAGGATCATCAATAGCAAGCCTTTTTCCTACCTCGACCAAAGAGAAACAATAGCAATAACAAATAGTAAACCTGCGTACGACCTGCGCTCCCCAATAAAAACGGGTCTGCAAAAGACAAAGAGAAATCGCACAAGGACGCTGCACAAAAATGCCTCTGGCAAACGAAGGATGCGAAAATCACCCGAATTACTTCGATGAAATTTTGTCCTGGGGACCTGAAGAAAAAGGCGCCAACGCAGAAAGAAATTGCTGGCAAAACGAGAGAAGCTCAAAAACATCGCGAGGGAGAGCTTAGGAAGGCGAAAATAAATGAAGAAGAGAAAGAAAGGCGCAAAAAACTTTGACAGGAGCAGGGGAAGACCCAAAGAGAACTACAGATGGAGCTGCACATGAAAGACTTCGTTCAAAAGTGCTATCGTGGACACAGAATAAAATTTTCCTAAAAGATGCGAGATAGAAAGCACGATAAAAACGACGTCGGTGAAAATGATCGAAACCCAGAAAAGAAAAGACGACTAAACGAAAGATGGTTAGAAAACAAATTGACTCGTTTCCATCTAACTCACATTGTAAAATATCAACGTCTGTCATGTTGCTTCAGTTAATAGGGTCGAACGTTATTCTAATTAGCTTGCAAACCATTATTTGCCATGCATTTGAAGGCTAGCACCCATGCCGGTCGTTGTGATAAACAAAATGCCTGGTTTTGTCGACGTTTTAATTCAGAAGCACAGAAGATGCCATGAAAACTCCAGTACAAAAATGTTCGTTCGTCCGCAGCGCTACTCGTGAGCTGTTTCTATCGTAATTGGATGTTTTTTGGGGCAACGAGGAGAGGGAATCCAAGTATTTACTCGATGCAGTTCTTCTGGTCATTCACTGAAAACAATTTATTTAAATATTTTCTTCAAACAATGCATTCGGATATTTTCTACGTACAATGGATTCGGATTTTTCCCAGGAACAAAATTATTCATTCGGGTATTTTCTCAGATACAGTTATTTCGGGTATTTACTATATACAATATATTCGGTCTTTTCCCAGATACAATTCATTCAGGTATTTTCCAGGTACTCCTTGGGAATATGAGCTCGGATATTTTCTAGAGACAATTTATCTAATCGTTTATAAGACAGCTCATTTGGGTATTCTATGTCCTAGCTATTCCTGGCATTCCAAAACAATTTATCATTGTATGCTCTTGGCGCATTGCATCCCGGCCTGTTCGAGTTGAATTGTTTCATTTTCTACAATCATGCTTATATTTTCTCTTATGGTCTCCGCAGTGGAGTGGATGTGATCTCTCAATGAATATTTACCAGTCAATCACTAAGAACCTCCTCGCTGCTCAACCCATTCCTAATGCTTTCACAATTGTCGCTCGTTTTGCTAAACTAGATTAGATTAGATTACAAGTCAGTATCAACCTCTCTAGAGTAGTTTGAGAGGTCAAGCCTCGCCAACCTCAACAAAGATGTTCCAGAGAGAGGAAGGAAGAAGGCACCATTTTGCATGAAAATAAGGGAAAGATGAATGTATGCACTCGGTGTGACCTTACACCCTGCGCGTAATGAAAAAAGTCAGAGGTGCTGAATAACAGCACAACAGTGAGCCAAAAAAAGAAAAGTCCTTAATAATACAAAAACCATGTCATTCTAACAAAAAAGTCAATCAAATCATCTGCTGGGGACCTCAAATTTTCCCCTGGGAGTGCTAATTCCCATAGATACATTTGTTGTTTCCCTTCAGGTGGCAAAAAAACTTGCAATTTTATACCACTCCATGAAGTTTCTAGAAAAATGACTATCCAGAGAAGCAAATATTTGTTGCTTGAAACGGAGAGAAATAACACTCATTCAACAAAGTAGATTCAACAGCGGTACTGCAAACTTCAGTTGAGAGTTTCACTCGTACGGCATTTCTGTAATCAAATAATTTTAACGCGCATCTCAATGAGAAATTATGGGCGGCATTGGCATCATTCACCAACGAACTACATTGCTCTGATGACCGTAATTCTTATAATAATTTAACAACGATCACATCGTCGAATTAACTTTCCGGGATCAAATTTAGCCCCAATATTTAGCGTTTAGCATCCACGCTAAAGAAGAAGTATTAGGTCATCTGAATGTTTTCAAATTTAAACATGATACGAGAATTGTTCCTTTACAAAATAGGCAAAATTTAGTTTCCATGACTTAGCGGCGGAGAGTTGAGTTACACGTGTCTACTGGAGGACACATAAGATGCGCCAATGATTTTTGTGCATTGTTATCAGAGCAATGCTGGACTTACACGCTTCTCGGAATAGGAACTAGTCCGAGAACTTGAAGATGATAAATTAAGAATCTGTTGAAAGAAGTGCGGCGCATGAATTTAACGAACTTTCTCTGAATATTTTTCACACATTTGTCACACTTGTCAACAATCACACTCACACAAAATCTCGCCTCACCCGTCGACACAACTATTCATCGTCACAAGCGTTCACACATTGTCCAATTACACAATACCACATGTTCGCACACCTCTATTTAACGCCATAGCACGTAATCTTGCATACACCCACATACCTTCAGAAGCAATCACGAATATTAGAAAACACTATTCATGCATTACTCATAGACTCAATCAAACACACACATTCACACAACGCCGATTGACACCATCACACACACACATTCACGCAACACCCATTGGCATGATCACACACATTCACAGAACACCCACTGACACCATCACACACACAATCACACAACACCCATTGCTCATCGACATGCTTAAGATCGAGTATTGAAGTCCTTTAATTAGAATGATCTTATTTCCACTGGGAAGCTAAATTTTGCTTGCACAGTAAACATGGACAAATTTAGTGACTGAAGGGTAGAAAATTGAAATTTGAGTCCCACGTTAGAGAAGCATAAGATGTTCGCGCTTAAATTGTGCCTAACATTTGGGAGACGATTATCGAACTGAAGTTGCAGTGGAGTAAACATGTTGAGTTTCAATGTCCCGCATTATAAATTTTACCTGATTCGCGTTTGATTAATTTGCCAAGAATGACATCAGAACCGATAAAATGTATTCCTCGCAGGACAACGCACATTCTTCCAGGCGACCGACGTAAAACAAATTCCCTCGGAAGAATAAGAAGAAGCCATTTTACGGCGGCCATCAAAACCGATGTTTGCGGCATGAGCTGCGCAAGACGTGAGGGGCATTGGAGAACGAGCAGTACGGAGTGCTGCCTGGCCAATATGAAGCACTTTTGCTACTCACAAGCATTACCAAGTCGCCTCTACAGCCTCTCCGTGATGCCTATTGCCCAGGTTCTCTTAGATATTGGAGCAGCTCGTGAAAAGTGACCAGCAAAACTCAAAGCATGGTTCAGCAGCACAATGAGTATAATGCACCGCACAGTTTTGACGCAAGTTTCATTAGTATATGTAACTATTTGATTGATTTTCATGAACATCGATGGCTAAAAATTTGAAACGATAATTTCATGAAAGAATACGATTCTCGGTAGCTTTTATAATCTCGACTCCTTCTCAAATGGTTTGGACATTGTGTAGCTTTCGACTCCTTGATATGCAACGCAATGGACACTCAATAGCGGGCGGTCCAGGAGATGGCAAACAAAAACAAGATATCTGTACTCAATTCTTTTTTGGTACCTGCAATTTGTAGATTCCCCCCTGCCAACGAATCTTATGATGAGACTCTGTCATGCTGCTCCCGGGTCAGTAGCAGCCGTCTAGCATGGCTATGGAATCAAGTAAACAGACGCAATATTGAGACGTCGTTTTGCTATTGCCTGGACGAGGCCTCAGTTGGAGACGTCATTTTATGATCGTATACTCCTCCGAAAAACACCGACGCTCGACCTCCCATGGCGACAATTTTTTCTACGGAAACGATTTTTCCCGTGCTACCAAAACTTGAGAGATATATAGCAAGAAAACAGCGAACACGTGTGTATGTGCAGTTACGGTGCAGATTTGCATTGCGTTTTTCTTTCGAGGCTTATTATGCAGTGTCTATCTGATAGGCTTAAAATGCCAAATAAGGAAGAAAAGTATTTAAATTGCAGTCAGAAAGGCAAAAGGGATTTCATTGAAACCAGAAAAAAGCTTAGATTTTGGAAGAGAGTTAGTGATTGATGGTAAAACTTGAAGCTAAGTAAATTGATTTGCGTACAAGGAAGGTTATTATATTGAATTAAACCATCAA
Source organism: Platorchestia sp. MABIK (assembly GCA_014220935.1). Classification (NCBI taxonomy): domain Eukaryota; kingdom Metazoa; phylum Arthropoda; class Malacostraca; order Amphipoda; family Talitridae; genus Platorchestia; species Platorchestia sp. MABIK. The sequence goes on from JACJUY010001952.1 coordinate 9,271, forward strand.
AAAATATGCAATACTACACAGCTCAACACTCGGGCCAAGAAGTTCGTAAAGTTTTAGTTCAAGAATATTTTTTCAATTTCTTAGTTGAACACACATTGCTGTACGCTGTAAGTATGCAAGTATCTTGTAAGGATCCAGTAAGTATCCCACATTGCAGTGTTCAGTGATAAAGTGTTTGAAGCTGATTTGCATTGACATGTTGCTTTTAAACCGATTGAATTCCGCATCTTGTTATTGGCACAGTACGCATGAAGGTGCGCAGGATCATCTCACTAAGCGATCTACCCACTTCATGCACGAATATAAGGCAAGTGATTATTACAATTATTAAACTAACATCAGAAGTGAATTTTAAGGCTCTGGAGTGTCCATGTTTTCACATTAGATAAAAATGAAAAAAATTCTCTCTGGTGGAGACAGACCGAATTCATCTTTGGGTAAGAGCTAAAAATAGAATTCTACGAATATGAATCGCTGTTTCCTGGAAACGAATTTTGTGGTGGAATAACTTTGCATTTGTGGTGGAATAACTTCAAAACAGTATCTGTGTGGAAATGAATAGCATCGAATTAACAAACATGAAAACCCGATGCCTAAGTTTTTCCCCAAAACTCAATAGAATTTAAAAAGAATTACTGCCTCTTTAATTGCAAACAGATGATATTTACAGTAGCGTAAGCGACACAAAGAAATATTTCTAACGCAGGTCACACAAAAAGAGTTGAACAGTTCGAGTTTTTCACTCGATAAAATACGAGGAAAATTTTTAAATTCATACTGAAGCATTGTCGATTGTTAAAATTCTAATCAGTCTCTAAAAATTACGTTTCGACATAACTAACGTCATCAACTGGCTGAAACTACACAGAAAAAAATTTTATGCATTTTTTTCAGCCTGAGGATAATGTTAGTTATAAGGAACGTCGTTTCTGACAGACTGAAATTAGAATTATAAGAGTTGACAATGTTTCAGTGTATATGATAGGTAATTTTCTTCGTATTTGATGACGGGAATAACTCGAACTTTTTCACGAAGTTGAAAAGTTGGAAAATAAGTCGAACACGTGAGCAATCGTAACTACTTTGGCTCTCAGTTTTTTAATCAAGTCTTGCAATTTTCTAACAATGCCAGGCAATTACTAGTAATTTCTCGGCATGTTCTAACAATGTTTCGCAGTTTTCTAAAAATGTCTTGCAATTTTGTAATAATTCTTGCAATTTCCTAATTTATCTCACGATAGTATCAATAACATCACGCGAGACTCGTGCAAGAAGGATTAACTGTAACTCACATACAACGTTAGAAGCATGAATACAAAATACAGAGCTCAAAAACACGTCTTTTGAAGAAGAAACAGAAGTAAAAAGTGACTAGTGTCATGTTACTTGCAAGACTTCCATTTTAGAAGAGAGGAACCAGCCTTTGTAGGTGGTGCTGGGCCAGCTGTCCCGGAACGGCTTTGTTCTTCAACAAAACACCATTGTTCTTAACTGTTCTTTTGTTCTGGCAGTTTGGCACGGACAAAATGAGTATTTTGAAGAGGCATTCAAGGGGCGGCAAAGAAGCGCGTTCCATTTTCCCATAACTTAGGAGGATATAAATTCTTTCACTTAAGCAGTTCATATCAGACGCCTTCAATAGGATATTGTTCTCATTGTATTAATAACCTATGAGACGTTTCGTGCGTTCGAGCAGAAAGACTTATGGAGCCTGATAAGTGGAAAATTAACTGTATAATTGCTATCAGAAAATGTGTTTTTATGAGAGCAGAATCATAGAACTCAAGCAAATATTTTTGTTGCATTCGTTGAAAATTTGCCATGATTCTTTCCAAGCTCATGCAGTGTGCTCTGCTCGTGAAATAAATGAAAGAACCTCATAGCTTTAATACTTTAGCATAATTCTACGCGCTCCATTATTGTACACAACTTGCATGCGGGTTCAGCGTTGAGTGGAATAATCGGAGTAACATTTAGTGAACGTCAAGAAACGTCATAGATTTACGTTTATAGCGTCACTTTTCTTGCAAGATTTTAACAAACTTGAAGGTTTCCGACGGCCTGATTATGTCAAATGCTACAAATTTTGAAAGTTGTCACCAAAAAAATCCACTCGAAACTGCTGCGTTGGAAATTTTTGACGATACTATATGATGTGGTATAATGAACGACTTTGAACGCAAATCTATTTATTTTCAGTTGAATTTAAATTTCGGATACAAAGGCTGACGTTTCTCTCAAAAATCCGAACACATTCCCAGCGTGAGCTACATTGGTTGGCGACCTTGGATATCGGTAGCGAATTGGGATTCGTGCTATACCGTATATCAGTTTCTGACGTTTTCATTTATAATAAATGTTGGAAAATACAGCGAGAAATGATATAGAAGGTAAAGTTTCTGCTTAGATGAGAGCGATTGCGTAAAGTTAAAAAAAAAATTTCTGTAAATTTAGAAAGAACTCCCTTTTACCTGTTGACACTAAGCTTTTTACAATTTACTGATGCTGTTAGGAAGATGTTTTACAATTTTTCACAAAGGCGACCAAACGTTCACAAAGCTTAAGGCTGAAAAAAACAGCCAGCAAACTAAAATCATCTGATCCAGGATATTTTGCAACGTTAGTTTTTCATTTGGCTCAATCCAGTCCTATTTCAGTTTATTGATTTTCTGAATTATCAGAGTTACAGTTTAATTTCGGTCCCCACGCAATACATGCACACACAGATTTCAATTTCCCAGAACTCTTACTTTCGGAAGATGTATTTTCTTACCTCTATCTCATCAATAGCAAAACGAGTTTCAGTGACCTAAATTTTGGGAAAGCTAAATCCTACACTGGAAATATCTTCCCACTCTAATTTGCGGAAGATACATTCTCTTCCCTCAGTCTCATCAACATAAAAACGAGTTTCAACAGCCTAACCCCAGGGAAAATCTAAACACTATACCCTGGAAACTCGTTTCCACTCTAATTTTATCGTTATATTCTCTTCCCTTCGTCTCCTCAATAGTAAAACGGGTTTCAACTGCCTAACTCGAGAAAAAAATCTAAGCACTACCCTAAAAATACGTTCACACTCAAATTTGCAGAAGATACCTCCTCGTACCTCAGTCTCATCAATAGCACAACGGGTTTCAACAGCCTAACTCCAGGGAAAATCTAAACGCTACCCTGAAAATACGCCCACCGACCTTGCTGTCGAGCAGCGACGGAGAAGAGAGGCTCTCGGAGCGGTCCATGATGTTGCGGGGCGCCGAAGCTCCCCAGTACGGATGGCGGTTGTCTCCGTCGGGGGTGGGAGACAGGGACTGGGAGTTGGACCCGAGACTGGGGCCATTTTGAGACGGATTAAACCCTTGACTGAGGCCGCTGAGGCTCTGTCCCAGGCTCGCCAAGGAGGAGGACAGCCCTGCGGGGCCGCCATTGAGGTCATTGGAGGCGCCGCGAGGAGACGAGGATCTCAAGAACTGGAGGAGACTCGCGGCAGCTGAAGAGGAGTTGATTCCAGTGGCCAAGGCTTGGCTTAGGTTGCTGACTCCGCTCGAGCCACCGAGAGCACCACCGAGGCCCCCTGCAATGCCGCTACCGCCTCCGAACCCGTGGAAGGGACCCAGTCCCGGGAAACCCGGCAACATTCCTGGGCCTACGCCGTTGTGGACGCCCAGGTCTCCCGCTGTGTCCTCGCATAGCTCACTCTCTGTGTCTTCGGTCACCTCCTGCAAGAAGACAAGGAAGAAAGTTAGCCAATGTATTTTAGTCGATCCCTGTGAATCACTGTGTAATACAAAATCGCGCGAATTTTGATATTATAACTTTATAACGTTAAACATTGCGGATTATGGCTAAGTCCTAATCCGCATAGTTAACTGTATTTAACTTCAAGGTTATTAAAATTGTAAATATGGGACTAATTTCTAGCGGCATAAGTTTTAATGGATTCGCATAACGAAGTCAAGTTTTCATGAGACGCTCCTCTACTCGAAAATCAACTGTAATTTGTTCATGATTTTATTACTGGGAACAAATGTTCAACATGGTCCGCGATCCTCATTCAATTTTGGGCAGCGCACAGCTGTCAGAACTTGATGCAGTCGTTGGCGTTTCCACTAAATTTCGAATTGGTTTGCAATACCTCTTTTAGTGTTCATTAAAACATTGTTTATGAACGATTCTAAATAAATGAGTAGCAAGAATTGAAAAAGGTTTCGCCCTCTTTTACTTGAGCAACTTTAAAAAAAATTATCGTGTGAAACTTGTAAGGCACTTCAGTTCAGAGTTTTGGATGGTTAAAAAAGTTATTTACCATTTAAAAAATTGCTGTCTTATTTTTAATGCACATTATGGTAACCATTACTGTCTTTTTTGAGTCGTGGTCAAAGAAACACAGACTAGAAGCAGGAGATAGTAATCTAGGCACAAAAATTTTCTTCAAAGGATGGAATGTGTTCCCGAAATTTAAAAATAACAAAAGTCGGAACTCCGAAGTCGAAAACTTTTAGAAAACTTCAGAGTTAGAATCTTTATAATAATTTACAAAATTACGCCTTATTATTTGTTTTCCGAATGAGGACTTTCGATATGGGAGGTATAACACGAGAATTAATTTGCTACAAGATTTATCGTACTTTTCTTGCAAGCATCGCAGGGGCATTATATGTACATTCCTGCCTCACTGCCCGTGTGTACACATACTTGTAATGTACTCGGATTTTTATATTTTCTCGTGAGGAGTAGTTTGTTCCTGAGTGATGAGTTATGAGTGTTTTATCATCACCGAAAAGGGTTTGAAATTGTAAAGCTCCGAAAAGATATTCTAATTGCTATTAGAGCAAATTCTTCCCGATTTTACATGTATTTCGAAAATTTTGATCAAGAGAAAACTTGTGTTGTAGGTTACTTCTACACCTCATTTTATCCATTTTACTTGAAATATTTGGATTGGTAAACAACGGCTCATGATTCTATGTTTTACATTAGTTGGCATAACTCTGCATTGTATAACGTTGCCCTTTTTTATTTAATTTCATGAGGCATCTTGAGGGTAAAAAGATATTAATGCTCTTTGAATCACGCTTTTGTAATACGCGAAGCTTTCTGCGAAATTTAACATCAATATGATCTCCATACCGTCATTGAAGCCCATGACGTAAGGTGCGTATTTCTTACAATCATCGAAACAAATGAGTGAAATTCCATGCTTTGTTTCGCCTCTTTCCTTTATTATTTAGACAGCGCAAAAACGCCGCAAAGGCGTGACATCGAGTCTATAAAATTGCAGGGCTTCATTACCGTCAGTCAATAGGCATGAAAATACTTCAATATTGGATCTAAAAAGTCCGCCATAAAAACCTCTCATGAAGAGAGCATTTGAAACAATGTCCGACTCGTTCGTGATGAACACAAGGAAGAAGGCAATAAAATTTCCCAGCTTCCTAAATCTGTGAAATTTAGCTGACCGCATACGCGGAAAAATGCGCATCTCGTCAAAAATTGCTAACCAAAAACTCACCCCGTGAAAACGCCTTTATGATCCGGGCGAGACAAGACAAAGGTGCTTCTGCGGCGCGTGGGACGTGAGAGACAGGAGACTTCTTCGAGTCAAGATCCCAGCCCTTTCTCTTTTAAATTAATTTGCTTAACTGTAACATTAATAGATAAAAGTCGCGAGTTGTGAGGCATGAAATACCCAATCGGGAGTAATTATGAATTAATTGAAAACATGCAGCAAACGTACAAATATGAACGATCTATCGATGTTTTAGCAAGTTGGAATTGACTTACGGTTATTCGAAGTCTATAACATTTGAAATGTTCAGAGAAAAAAAGTAAAGTAAAAATGATTGTAAATAGAAAGTTTCAAATCCAAGATAAATTCATATTTTAGCCAAGACGCGACACCGTATGCTCAAAAACGCTCAAGAAACATGATCATTTAAATGCTTCAAATATTCATGACAGGACGCTGAAGCAAATAAATCACTCGTTTCTTTCATTGAAGTGAGCGTAACCCATTCGTGCATAAGAAACGCAAGCCTGTTTCATTCCTTGGGCAATACTTACTGAAACAAACGTTGAGAACAGCTGGTGGTTGGTTGACTATAATATAGCTCTAACATTTTACTTAAAAATTATGCAATGCCTTGCATCCTATTCAGTCAATGCTATTGGAGCTGAACAGCTAGGGGTCTATTACATTTCACTTGCTTATGCTGAGATGAACAAACGTAATTTTTCAGTGGATTTGAAATGAGCATTTCGATTGAGAACAAGTTCGTGGGTGGGCAGGACTCGACTGCCACATTTTTAGGCCAAATCTCCTTAGACTGCACTGCGTCTTCGCATTGTAAGGGCAAAAAGTGCTCAAAACAACCCCGTATTGTTGAACGCCTGAATCATTTCCTTCGAATAATTTTCAGTTACCTGAGGCATGAAATTGAAAGTGCCCTACAAGACTCGACTGTTACAATGTACTGCACATTATGGAATTAATTGGAAATTACCGTTGTTAAATTTGATATTTCATTCTATCTCATGGAGCTCCTCAACCATTAAACACATTGGGTATGTTTCTGAATTTCCTAGTTTTATAATTCATCAGCCAATTAAAGCTTGACACTTGAAAATTGTTTGAGAAGTGCTCTGTAGGTGCCGCGATGAAAAGCACAGGAGGTGTTGAACAGAGGTCATCACATTGCATGTAGAGGATGGAGACGCGTTTCATCTACTAAAGATGTTCAGGCTCCCCGTAATGTACGGACTTTTATTATTTTTGATAAAATTAGTCATTTTATTCGACTGAATATATTGAATGTAGTTTTAATCAATTTTTTACTTAGCTGATTCACTACTATAATTACGAGGAAAAAACAAATGAGTGAGCTAAAGGAAAAAGTTAGCACACCGTATAACGAAGGAAGAAAAGAAACCAAATCATGAAAGAAAACCGTTTTCAGATGAAAATAAGTTACACGGAAATAATAAAAGGTCGAAGTGCATTAAAGAATTTTCTGAGCGCGAGCATGTGCAGTGTTATACGCTCGAGCAAAGAAACCTGCGATTGCCAGTCTCATCAAAACAAGGCGTGATTAAAGTTCACAAAGTTCGAGCGTTCATCAGGCGGCGTTGGCGAGCGAAGAGAAAACTCTAAATGATGGTTCCAGCGCTCACTGTCGGTTCCATAAGTTTTAATTCGACGGCTACTGAATTTTTCGGAGCTCGGCACAAGTTTTCGAAGTTTTTCTCATCCGGTTTGAGTTTGGGCGGCATTTTGTCTGAATTATAGGGACTCTTTTGCCTGATTGATAGGAAGGTGGCGGTGTTACTTTTTGGAGAGAAGTTTACTTTACATGTTTGCAGAGATACTCGACTAATGAGGACTGCATGCGACGGACTTCTTGGCCGGAGCAGCGCGCCCTTGCGGTGATCTCGGCCGTCGCATTCAGACGCGCTTGCGCGATGCATTTCGCGACGGGCTTTGTAAGACCGGAACATTCAAGACGGAGAGTAGTGTAGCCATCATTGGATTGAATATCAGAACTCCATGATGGAAATATTCTAGACGGCGAGTAGTGTTGCCATCACTGGACTGGATATCAAAACACTGTGATGAAAATTTTCTAGACGAACAGTCGAGACACTATGATGGAAACATTCTAGAAGAAGGATAGTGTAGCTATCATAAGATTGAATATCAAAGCTCCATAATGGAAACATTCTGAACAGAGAATAGGGTAGCTCCTATTGGATTGAATATCGAAACTCGATGATAAAATATCGTAGACGAAGAAGAGGGTAGCTCTCATTGGATTGAATATTCAAACATTTTGATGGAAATATCCTAGACGAAGAGTAATGAAACGTTCGTTAGGTCAAGTATCAAATCTCTACGATAGAAACATACTTGACGGAGATTCGTAAAGCGTTTATTGACTTAAATATCAAAACGCTCAATACGTTCGACAAGGAGGCCGAAAAACTAAGGCACTGCAGTTTTATGTTCATCCTCAATTGTCTCTAAGAGAAACGCAACGAATAATCATCTATGTATAGTTGGACGCATGGAAGTTGCGAATGATATTAAAATGAGTGATATTCAATGCCTTTTCACTGTTTTTAACTTCACAACCACAGTATGCCTGCCATTACGGATGACTTATAGGCTAAATAGAATCGAAAATTGGTAGATATAATCTAAAAAATTTGTTTGATATTGGCCACTTCGATCTTGAGTAGACCATCACAAACTAGAAAAGATTATTAGATTATAGTTTAGTTTAAGCCTCCCTAACCGCTACAAAAAAGAGCGTATCGAAGAGAGGAAGGAGGAAGGCCCCATTTGGTAAAGAGATAAGGGAATGAGGAATCTATGCAGAAGGGGCATAGAAACAGTAAGTTGGGAAAGAAGTTCATGAAACAAGACATAAGTTGAAGAAGAAAGTAGTAGGTGCTGAAAAACAAGACAGCAGTGAACCGAAAAAAGTAATCCTTAACATAGCAAAGAATATTTTATTTCAACAAAAAGAAGGCCTACCTATCTCTCAGCTCGGGCCCTCACACATTTTCCCCCTGGGAGCTCCAATTCCCATAGATACAATAGTTTCATCCCCTTGAGGGGCACAAATTAGAAAAACGTCAGTAAAACTTAAAAGAGTTACAGTGAAGTGGGCGAGTGCACGTAGCGCATCTTGGTAGTAAAATGGCGTGCAGTTCGATGATGGCAAACGGCTTCACATCCGGCGCCAGTGTGGGGCTGGTGTTCTCTAGTGTAGACAAATTTAGTAAAATCAGTCAAATTGGCCCCCAAAGCGAGTCAGAGATGCCCTGCATCCAGGGTTCAGTAAGACAGAAGAGCTAATTCGTTAAATTTATGAATAATTGTTGAGATTATATATATTAGAAAAATTATATTATATATATTAGAAGGATTGTATTAAATTATATTAGAAGTAAATAAAAAGGAAAAAAAGAAAATACAGCGAATGAAGAGTGAAATATTGGAAGTGAAACACAAGTGAAGAATAGAACATACAGCGAAAAATTGAAAGGATTTGTGCGCGCGCGTGTGTGTGTGTGCGAGTGTACACACACATCTGTAGAAACGAAGGAGAAAAAAACATTCGCAAAGTAAAAGTTTGAGATTCCCAGAAACGAGAAATGCAAATAAAGGTTTGAAACGCGATTACTTCTGTTGGGGAATTTAATGAAAGAAAGCATAAAATTAGGACGATAGGAAAAAAAACAACGAGGGTAAAGTAAACTTATGAAAGAAACACTGTCAGGATGTTACATTTTTTCCTTCAATTATTCAAGTTCAACAATTGAAATCGGTATTTTGCTGATGCACTATCTCAAGTGGTAAGAAGAGAGTCTGAGAATGTGCTGACTGTGTTCGCTGTCGCTTAACCCTATCAGAGGCATTACCGATTTTTTGGTAATTTTCGTATCTGTCGCTGCACAGCTGAACACAATTTCGGTACTCTGCCTAGTCTACGATAAAATGCATCTCAAGCCCAAAAAAGCCTCATGACCGTCATCAAGCATCGTAGGTTGGCGTTGCAAATGTCTGCTCCCCTGTGTTTCAATTGACTTTGTGTGGTTGAACGTTCAACAGCTAGATTGAAGATCCCAAATGAAATAATTAATTTAAATACAGTAATTATGAATTAATTGAACTTCACACTCCCGTCTACTCTGGAACTTTCTGATCCCACACAACACGGGATTCTGCCACGTGTGCTTCCCTCAGAAATCGAACACAGCGCTCAGTGAGACGGCAGGAAAACTTCAACTAATGTGGTGACCCGGTCCACGCCAGCTCAGTGGGGGGAGGCCGTGACACCGACACCAATTCGCTGTCAGGTTATCGTAGATGAAAATGCGCAGTCCGGTAGTTTCGCAGACAAACCGAATATGCATTGTCCAGTAGCATCATCCTTGCTATATTGTCCACATTTTAATAACTAATTTATAAAACCTGCTATGAATTCTCTTCCTGCAAGAGGAACATCATAATTCGTTGAACCTTGTGAGGTGTCGCCTGAAGAAGTCAGACCCGAACACGAGTATTATAGGAGAGCCGACGACACCCAGGCCGAAATAAGAGCTGACGAGCGTGAATGAGAGATCGACAAGTATCTGAGAAGAGTAAAGGAAGTGAAGTACGGCGTGAAAGAAATAGGAGAGCAAAAATGAAATGGGCTCCTACGCACTTGCAATGAAACATATGGAGGCAAGAGCTGCTTGAGATGAAATAATGTTGCAGCGCAAGACGTTAGAGGAAACGAAAAAAAAATAGAGAAAGAAGTCAAGGAAAATTTGGAGCAGTAGAGAAAGGTGTAAAAGGATAGAGAACAGTGGAGAACAGTGAAAGGATGAGAACAGTGGAGAACTGTGAAAGGATGAGAACAGTGAGGGCGGGAAGAGGAGTGCTAGTGGGAAGGGAAAGTGAGCGAAGTCAGAGGGGTGCTAGTGGGAAGTGGAAGTGAGGGAAGTCAGAGGGGTGCCAATGGGGAGTGGAAGTGAGGGAAGACCAAGGGGCGCTATAGGGAAGTGGAAGTGAGGGAAGACCGAGGGGCG
>JACJUY010001952.1:24459-73056 GCA_014220935.1 Platorchestia sp. MABIK
AAAAGGAGAAAGACTCAATTTAGCGTTGAATTCAGGAAACGGGGAATCTATGCACAAGAGGAGTTCCCACACCCTGTACATACTAACAATAATATTGAAAGAAGTTAATGAAACAAGAGAAAAGTTGAAGCGACAAGTAACATTCGCTGAGAAATAGAGAAATAGGGAACTGAAAAAGAGATGGTCCGTAGCAAAACCAAAAACATAATTTTAGTTCAGCAAAAAAAGACTATACCTAACTTTCAGCTCAGGACCTCACATATTCATACGGAAGAGCTTATTCCCATCGATGAAATAGGTGCATTCTCTTTAAGGGATCAGTATAAAAAATAAAGCTCAAATAATTGATTAATATCCACTATATTGATAGTTTCGTAGTTCATCAGTTTTTTGCTCCTTTCGGCCTTTACTCGCGCAATGGTCATTTCTTCCTTCTGATATTACAAGTCTTGATAGGCACCACACGCCCTTATTTATTTCACCAGCATCAACCAAGTCTGTTTTCCCCCATGTCCAGCAGGTGGGAACAAGAACGACAGCAGCAGTATAATTATGGTTGCTGCATAGCAGAGACGACTGCAGTATCATTATGGTTGCAGCATAGCAGAGACGACTGCAGTATCATTATGGTTGCCGCATAGCAGAGACGACTGCAGTATCATTATGGTTGCAGCATAGCAGAGACGACTGCAGTATCATTATGGTTGCAGTATAGCAGAGACGGCTGCAGCATCATTATGGTTGCTGCATAGCAGAGACGGCTGCAGCATCATTAGGACGGCTGCAGAACGCTGCAGCATCATTAGGGCGGCTGCAGAGCGCTGCAGAGGGCGCGGACGCTCCTCAAAAGAAGCGCAGCCGAATGAGTGCGCCGGCGAGGGCTGGAGGGGACACGAGGGAAAAAGAAGGGCGGGAGGGGAGTCTGTGTGATCAGTAGTCATATTGATTATGATAACGAGGTTTGGGAGACCGAGGTACGAGAGTGGGGGGGCTGCTCAGGGAGAGACTAGGGGGCTCCAGAGGGGGTAGAAGGACGTTTACGAACAAGGGTCGGATTTTCGACCAATTTGCGTTGTCGTGCAGGAACAACAGACAGCGTAAGTACGTAACTTGGCTACGCTAAGCGTGCAGCAGGTAGCGTAGCAGAGTTCATTTGTTAGAGGTTACCTTGGCAACTGCACCGCTGCGACGATGTGAATTTTTGGAGATCCTGCGTCAGGTATGTGTTGCGTATGGTAGAGGTACTAACTGGTGTGATAGTTGAGCCAGGACTGGAATGATAACTGTGGCAGGACTGATACGATAACTTAATATCCACTAGAATGATAGTCCGTAGAGAATTTGGGTTAGCTTGAAGCTCATGTTTAAAACTCGGGCTCAAAATTGACTAAAGTTTCTACCTTGAATGCTTTAGCCAACAGAATTCATTAGTTATTTTTAACGAAACAGGTAGGACTAAAATCTATACTGTGAATCATTGAAATATAACTTGATATCAGCGTAAGTGCGGGAGTAACAAATCACTGATCGTTCTGATGTAGCAACACCCACTCAAAGTAACCTAGTCTAACTTTTTCGCCGGAGCATGCATGTTTTTCGCCGCGTAAGCGATTTAATTAATAGGGCGGCGAAAAATTTGCATACAGGCGGCGAAAAAGTTAGACTGGGAAAGAGCGCTGGTCACGAGACTGTTGTGCTCGTCAGGAACTTAGAAACATCATGTGATGACGCTGCAGTTAAGAGGTTTAGTCGAACTCAATTTATTTCCTATGGGTTTTGTTGAAGGAAAATTGTGACGTTGTATTACATCCTATGCTGCGATTGGCTGCATAAAGGGCCAAAGATGGAAATTTACACATTTGCGCAAAGACTGCTAAATGTGTCGGAAAGACATTTCATAATTTTTAGTTCAAAGACTAGTGCAATATATTATTACTATGAGGTTGTCGTGTATACAAAATTGAGCTAACCTAATATAACTGACCAGTGAAGTGAATATAATAAGTTGAAATTTATTTACACTTGTGTCACAACTGTGCGGTGTGCATGCATTTCAAGGGTGGAAAATTAAAAAGAATAGTCGAGATTTCTCAGACAAAAACGTTCAAGCATTGTTATGAATTAATGAAATGCGCAAGATTGACATACGAATTCATGAGAATTATGAAAATCTTTTATAGAAAGTTAATTAAGTGGTTAGGTATTCATTAGCCAAATTTGGAGAAACTCTTAGAATTTTGTTGGATCATTTGCATGCATCACCGACCAGGTCACAGGTGACACCAGCTCAGCTGACAGTGATATAACTCACGGAAAAATTCGACGTTATCATCAAAACTTATTACATCATTGATTCCAAGTAGTATTTCTGTGGATGTAGAAAATTGTACACCTATGATGACATTCTCAAAAATAGTTCAGAGATTAAACATTAGAATTCTGAGGTTTTGAGTGAGTGAGCAAATTTTGAGATTCTCCCCGAATGTAACAACGCAAATTGTCTCTGGGATTCTACGTACGTAAAAGGCATCATTTCACGAGGCCCAGAGGTGGCTCATGTAAGACTGGGCAGATTGGCATTTACAAGTCGTGTGGACGCGTCACTGAGGCGGTGCAAGGAATGTTGCAATGAGTGCAGTTGGACCTGACTTCACAGGATATCGACAGCGTCTACAGTAGTGCCAAATTGGCGTTCGAAGTATCATACTCTCTTCAAATAAAAGCCAAGTTTTGGATTTTCGAAATTTAGAAAACGCAAATGAAGTGTATCACCGTTACTGCAAAATAAAAGAACATGCTCAAGCTCAATCAGAAAATAGCATTCAAGGAGCAAATTCACAAAATCTTCGTAATTTAAGGTCAAAGAAATACACAAAATCCGAACACCTTAATCTAGAACGTACGAAACAATACAAAATGCTACAAATATATGTCCATATTTCAGAACAGCGCAGCCTGACTTGCGTTGGCGCACTTAAGCTTCCCAATAATGAAGCGCTGCCTGGGAGAGAGTGAGAGTGCTGTAGCGCAAGGCATTTGACTTGGATGTTCCCCATGATTGATGGCTTAATTAAAGACTCCATAACTTATGCATAACAGTTTGATCGGAGCAGCGCAGTCACGTGTGATGACGGACGTGTGCGAGGAGGCAAAGAGCGTTGCTTCATCACAGGCCCCAAGTCCAAACCATCATCATAATTGAATGATAAAGACCAGTTTTGGGAAAAATGACCGCATGTCGAGACATCCACTGCTCGAACGAGAATGCCAATTTGAAATGGGATCAATTGTCACTGAATTGAGTGGGTTTTTGCGAATTATGTGTGACCAGCTTGTCTCACCGGCGTTACACTTCACAGCTCGAAGTGGTGCGCGACGTACGACAGTTTTCAAATTAAGAATTATTTCTCAAAATTATTTTCTACTTCATTTCATTAAGTGAAGTAAACAGTAAATTACTCGCTGCGTATTTTTCTCTAATTAGACACAAACTTTAGCGTTAGCGCGGTTTATACATGAACTGTGATGACGCACACCTGCTGGTGAATATAACACGCGTTAGCGGTGACAAAATACACGCCCATGCAATGATATAACTTACTAGTTAGCGATGACATAATACACGCCCTAGCAATAATATAACTTACTAGTTAGCGATGACATAATACACGCCCTAGCAATAATATAACTTACGAGTTAGCGATGACATAATACACGCCCTAGCAATAATATAACTTACGAGTTAGCGATGACATAATACACACCTCACTTCCAAGTTCTTTTGATAACTCTCAGGCTGTTTGTCACTGCGCATTGTCTACGAGGACAACGTCATTTCATTTAAAAGATGAAGTCAGCGGCAAAAGCAGTCAATTAATCTAACAAAATAATCGATTTTCAAAATGAATTTCGATAATCAACTTTGTTGTAAACGATTATGTTTCCAAGACGCGAGACCACAACTCCAGGAAAATGCGTTCATTTCCTATTCATTTATTTCCCCGATGCAATTTGCTTTAGCCCTCCTTCCCCTCTCCCGCCTACCCATATTTGTGCCTCTCCCTTTTGACGAGCCGGCCTCCCCATATGACTTGTTCGAGACGCAGGCCCCTGTTTACACTTGCTTATTTTTGCGGCCAATCGCGTATTATTGCAGAGTAACGTAGACTCGCAGCGTCTCCTCGAAAACCAACCATTGTTTTTCCCTTCGAAGCCGGCGAAAATTATCGTTCAGTCTAGAGACAAGTTAGACTCTAGGCGTCATCGGAATATATTACGGAGAAAATTTAGAAAAAAGGTCGCTTGGAGGATTTTTGAGGTGACTCGCAGAGCGAACAATTACGGTCTTCATGCAGCGGAAGCGAATTTTAGGATGTAATTTCTTTAAAACTGAAGATAACAGATTGAAATCGCGCAAATTTTAACTCAAAATTCATCGTTAAACGCGAGCAATTTTAAATATTAAAAACTGGGAAGAAGCAATCTCCGTGCACTAGCGAAAGGTTTGGGGTCTTGCTCAGCAGTCAGAGGAAGGCAGGGATCATAAGCAAGCTTTTCTTCATTGCTGGAGAGAAGGCAACCCGAAACTGGGCTTTTGGAGAAGCCTAATGGAGGGCACTTTTGGTGGCCTGCTCATTGACCTGCACCGCCGTGATGCACTCATTGTACCACCCGTACATTTAATTAGATCCGTATCGTACGGCCAGTAATTATCATCGTATTGTTGAGCCTTTGAAAGGGACTAAATTGTGAGTAAAAGGTCGCTCTGGAACGGTCCCCGCAGAAAATGGAGGTGACAATGGCCTCTGCCACGAGACAATTGAGGATGCAGCCATAGAACATTGATTTACCGAACGCTGCTGCTCTGCAAGGCAAAACACTTGATCGCGGACCCATTCCTTGAGAATGAGTGTGTGAGTGTGTAAGTGTGTGTAGTTGTTCATTGGTTTATTATCTTACTGCTTTGAGCACCTACCATTTATAAAATGATTTACTTAATGAATTGTGAATAAGTTTCCTTCATTTTGTATTGTTTTGAGTGAAATGTATTCCGAAGAGATCTAAATATTTCCTCTCCGATGGAATTTTGCTCTAATTCAAAGTTTTCTGTTTTACAGCACAAAATCATCACCCAAATATGCAATTATCTCACAGAGGTACATTAAATCATGTCACTCAGAGGTGCATTATTATTATTATTATTATTATAGAAGTTAGTTTTGGCCTCCCTTAACCACGACAAAGATGTTCTAAGAGTGGAAGGAGGTAGGCACCATTTAGTATGGAGTTGAGGAAACGCGGAATCTATGCACAAGATGCACAGAAACAGTAAGCAAGGAAAGAAGTTCAAGAAACAAGAAAAATTTCAAGAAGAAAGTAGGAGCTGAAAAACAGGACAGCAGTGAACCGAAAAAAGATGGTACGTAACAGAGCAAAAACCTATTTTATTTCAACTAAAAGGAAGCCTACCTAACCCTTAGCTAGGGCCCTCGCATAGTCCCCCTTGGAGTGCTAATCACTCAGATTAGATTATTAGTTAGTTTAAGCCTCCCTATCCTCAACAAATGAGATCCAAAGAGAGGAAGGAAGAAGGCACCATTTAGTATGGAGTTAAGGGAACGTGGAATCTATGCAGAAAGAGCATAGAAACAGTTAGATGAGAAAGAAGTTCATGAAACAAGATCAAAGTTGAAGAAAAAAGTAGTAGGTATTGAAAAAACAGGACAGCAGTGAACCGAAAAAAAGTTGGTCCGTAACAAAACAAAAACCTATGTTATTTTAACAAAAAGAAAGCCTACCTAACCTTCAGCTCGGGCCCTTACATTGTCCTCCTGGGAGCGCCAATTCCCATAGATACAATAGTTGTATCCCCCTGAGGGGCTAATCACTCAGAGGTGCAATAAATATTATTACCTATTCCATTATTGGGGAAGTAACCTGTTTCTGCAGTATTCTTTGGTCAGAATGACGCGACCAGTTGGGCGTACCTAAACTCATTAAACACAAAAATAAATCAACTTCCCCCCAAATACAACACCCTACACTGATGTGAAATACCTAAAAATTTACAAAAAAAATTCCAAATAGTAACACATTGGAGTAAGGCGAAATATCCAAGAATTTCACCAGCAGTTCAACACTTGGTTGTTAACATCAACACACGACGCTGCAGCATCCTGAGCTAAGCGTAAGCAGAAGACGAAGAGACGGCGATTAATATTCCGAGGAAGCCGTCATTTCTCGCGAGACTGTGCCATTGTTTCGCTCTCAGCCGAGGATTTCCCTCACTTTTGCGATCCGCTCCTTTCAGAGGGGAGTTTTTATCCTTCTTGAGGCCCTCGGTCCAAAATGCCTTCTTAATTTGGCCTCGCTGCGAGCGGAGACAAAATGGGACCTTTATCGAGGCGCCGTGGCGGCAGGCGATTAGAGGAGATGAGGAGGCAGCGGAGGAGGCAGCGGAGGAGGCAGCGGAGGAGGCAGCGGAGGAGGCACAAGAGACGCACAAAATACGGAAGGACGATTAAAATAGATTCCCCGAGGAACGAATGTGAGAAATTATTTGATTTTTCTACACTCGGCGTTAATCTGAATTTCACTTTAGAACTCGGACGTTGCATGTAACAACGAAGAAAATATTCAGTATTCACTCCACCACGATTCACGAGATTGAAAACGCTTCAACTACGAACGAATCGTGTAAATATAAGGTAGACTGACGCAGGGTGTCAAAGTTCGAGGCATCTAAAAACTTTTCAATTACGTGAAAAATCCTGATTTTCAAAACAAAAGTTTCATGTCTGTTTCATGAGGGTTCGCGTTAGTAAACACACAGCAAGTAGCTAGAGTCATACAATCATAATACATTGTACATTTGTCTTTTATAGACACAAGCGTACAGAGGTGACGGAATTATAATTATAGTGATTACCACAGCATGTTTATGCGCAGCTCTAAAATGGAAAACGGAAGCTGCACAAACACAGAGGTTAGCACTGCTGCACAGAGCACTGCACCTCTAATGCATGCTGAAGCCGTATTAGCACCATGAGCACAGTAGTCCATCACGGCTACACTAGCACCATGACTAGCACAGTAGTCTCTAACAGCTTTACTAGCACAGGAGTGCATTACAGCTGCGCAAGCACCATGACTAGAACAACAATTCCTCACAGCTGCACTAGCACCATAACTAGCACAGCAGCGCATCACAGCTGCACTAGCACCATGACTTGCACAGCAGCGCATCACAGCTGCACTAGCACCATGACTAGCACAGCATCGCATCACAGCTGCACTAGCACCATAACTAGCACAGGAGTGCATCACAGCTGCACTAGCACCATGACTAGCACAAAAATTCCTCACAGCTGCACTAGCACCATAACTAGCACAGGAGTGCATCACATCTGTTCCTGAGGTGAATGTGAGCTGAGCGACAGAGCAGCAGCAGGAATAGATTCCACGCTAAGTCCCGTGAGCTAAAAACTTAGCGAAGTTGTACGGTGTGAAGTGGGGTGAGGGGGAGCGTGAAAGGTGGGGAGAAAGAGGGGGGGCTTCAAGGAGTAAGGGGAAATTAAGGCTCTTGAGCAGACGTCGTAATTTCGGAAAGATGGAGTTGGAGGAATCATTACGGACGAGCTAGCGAAAGCTTCGTGGAAATTAAACATCAGAGGGAGCGGAAATGTAATATCAGTGGGACGCATGATCTCTGGCATGATAAGAACACTCAACGTACAGGTCAGCTTGCCATTTAAATATTTCTTTTCCCATTGATTAATTAAATTAATTTATTTGCAGGCAATTAAGATATGGATGCATAAAGTGGAGAAGTCTCTTAAGAAATAATCCGAGGAAGTAGCCGGCAAACAACAAAAAAAAATTCGCAGCAAAAAAGGCTTCCGAACGAAACAGCTGCAGCGACAAGAAACCTTTCAGAAGAAAAAGCTGAAATTGGTTGCTGGCAAAGAAAGGAACATATTTAGTGGAAAATGCTATATGTAGTCGCAATAAGATATTTGGGATCCTTATAAATCTACAGGTAATCAAAGAACATTTGCTTCGAACATTTGCTTCATCAGTAGAAAGTAGGAGCAAGATATCGAAAGTAATTCTGAGTCATCGATGTCGAATGTTGAACGCGTTCCATTTCAACTTTGCAAGAGCAAGCGCGCAAAGTCTTTTAAATTAATTTTAGAATTTAGAGTTCAATACTAGGTCAGGAAAACTCTACTAAGTCAGTAATATTGTTAGCTCAGAGAACTATACCTAAAAAATTGCTCAATAAGTCAAGAAAGTTCATTTTTCCTTTGCTAAACCAATAGTTAGTTACTCAAGTCCTCGGTTGGCAAAAAGATGAAAAGAAAATACTAGATATTATTTACCAGAAGCAGAACACACAAGAGTATTATTCGTTTTATTGCGTCTGAGAAATTATCGTCCTACTTGGAGCCAAAACGCCTACATTTTTCGCGGCGCCTTAACTTCGCACTCGAGGGACGCCAAATTAAATTCTTTCCCGCCTTTCTTCCGCATTCCTCGGGGCGAATTTTTGTGACACTCCTCAAGAAAATAAAAGCTCTCACAAAATTCTGACCGCAGCTCAACCTGTTTGTTTTCTTGAGCCGCGTCTGCGCCGCGGCGACTTCAGGCGTAGAGAATGCACAAGTAAATGCATATAATTACCACGGAACTCTGCGATAACTTATGATTGCCAAAGAACTTTATTGCATTGTGTTTAGTGAATACCCACCGTCTAAAAACGATTGTGTCTTTTTAGCTAGAGGACAAATTGACAATTGACAATTGGTTTTAAGTGAAGTGTCTCGGATGACATATGTTGGTACACCCATGCTCAGGTGCTAATTACGTAAATCGCGTATTCCTTTTATAAATCTCATCGTATATTTTCACATCGTGATGGACGAACGTGAGATTTTGTTATTAATTTTTCATTGTTTTTATTTTTATTTATTTATTTCTTTATCATTTGCTCTAATGGCAGTGTTGCCTGATTGTTCACGGGGTACACGTGTGTTGAGCATCCACCGTCTGTGCTCACACGAAGCTAGAACTATTCCTGTCAACATGGAAGATATATATATATTTATATATAACATCTCTGATTTTAGTGATCCTTTCAATTCAAGAGTAAATGTGTTTCTTATTTTGCCTTTTCACTAGAATTTTACGTTCAAACTGAAGGAAAAGAAAAACTTTACCTCATCTCTTTGGTGCGCAACAGCTTACAGCAAAATTTAGAACGAGCTTTTAAGTGCCACAGACACATTTATTGGAGAGAATATGAAGCACAAAATATGGTAATCATTTTAATAAATATTACTCACCAATGGTTCCTTTGCTAGAAAATCAGACGTCGTGATGTCTTACGTTGCGTGTGCTCACATTGCGCAGCGTTAGATTAGACAAATCATATTCATATTTCATAATATGAGATAATTTATTTTCCACAACATTGCACTGCAGCGGCTTTGGTTCGAATTTCTATTTGGAAAGAATTTTTTGCCGTAATTCAGTCCGAGTTTAATCCGATTTTGGTCTGCATATTGTCCAGATTTCTCTAAATTCATTCAAATTTCATCCAATATTGTTGATTTGCTCAAAATTTGTCTAAATCTGGTCTTTATTTTGTCACAATTTTAATAAAATTGCATATAGGTGTCATCTAAATTTTGCCAAGTACCAATTTAAATCCTATCACAATATGATAAAATTGACCTGAATTTGACCGGAATTCATCTAAACTTTGTCTAAATTTTGAATGAATTCTATCTAAATTCTGCATGATCTTCGCGAGAATTTTGAAGGAATTTTACATGGTATGAAGAGCCCGTCTGTTTTTGAGCCATGATGAGAAGAAGGCTTAGGAGAATCTGGAGGAAGAGCGGCCGTCTTATCTGCATTAGGCAGCTGCACGCAGGTCATTAGACTGCGCTCACACCACCATTAAGATCTCACGATAAAACTCCTCAATGTTCAGTAATAGTTTTAGCATTAAGTAAAATGTGCATAGCGTCTGCTTAGAACCCTGGAAACTGATAAAAAAAAGTATCACCCGATCTCATGAACATATAAAATGCCTACTTAGAAACTTGAAAACTGATAAAAAAAAGTGTCACCCGATCTCAAGAATGTACATCACCATAGTTTATTATAGAAGGCATAATAGGGCTAAAAAATCTAGGAAGCTCTACATAAAAGATAAAAGTAATAAACGTGTTCATGTATATATAATTTAGTTATTCAGGTTTAAATAGCCCTTTTATTATAGGTCTTAAATCCCCATAGTCATGACGAAGTCTTGTAAGAAGAATCGGTTCCTGTGTTCGCAGGGCACTATTACTGAATAAGTGAAACATGCGGTCTTTTTACCGTAGACTATTCAAAATTCCGCCATCAGTCATTTCTTCGTTTTTTGATCATAAACGCCGAGAATCAGATCAGATCATTTTATCGGTGAAAAATAAATAAGTATATTCTAAATGTTCAAATTATAAAGGACATGAGAAAGAAAAATCTCAAAATTTCATGACTTGGACATCATTGACGGGTAATGGGAGCCCACCATAGCAAGCCGCTACCTTCAGTCTCCGATGCAGGACACGGACATGAAAGTGTAAAGCAAAAATATCGGACAGCAAACGCACTAGATATTTTCACCGCATAGAATACAGTGAATTTTTGAATAAAATAAAGCATCGCTACGTTCCTTGAACAATATAGCAGTATTATACTTGGTTCAAGATTCCTTACCTATTTTAAAGATGTTTTCACACAGGAAAAAGAAAGTACTTAATACGGACTAAGAAATACGCGAATTCCTCACATGAGGTTTACTCCCCCACAGAACATCCTGCGTACAGAATCCGTAAGTTAGGAAGAAAGAGGAAGAAAAAAAGAGACAGTGAAAAGGCATGACCCTGAAAGAAGTAAAGTCAGCACGAAAAACAAGGCCCAAACACCTAACTAAGGTAACCTAACAGTATCTCCTTCGGGCGCGCCTGCCCCCTTAACATAGGATAGATAAGCTCAACTAGCCTAAGCTAGCTACATTAACAGTAGCTGCAGCATCACCAGCACCAGCACTAGCAACACAACCAGCACCTGCAACACCAGCTGCAGTGGTAGCAACGGCAGCAACAGTCGCACCAGCATCAGCAGCAACAGGAACGGCTGCACCAGCATGACCAGCACCATCACTAGTAGTAGCGCCAGCAGTAGCACCACCAGTACCATCAGCAGCGGGCGGCAGCAGTAGCAGCAGCAGCAGCAGCAGCACCACCAGCTCCAGCACCACCAGCTCCAGCACCACCAGCAGCAGCACCGCTAGCAGCAGCAGCAGCAGCAGCAAGTCTAATAAGTTAGGGAGGACTTCCTTGCAGGAACTTGTTAAGGAAGTTGTTATGGGAGCGGCTATTACGACAACTTGCTATTATAGGGTAGAGTTTAAGTTGTAAGTGGCAGTTAGAAGAGCTTCCTAAAGACTCTAAGGACTTCCTCTGCAGCTTCTACTCCCGATATGCAAGCTCCCGAAACGCCGTCCTTTTCCGGAGGTCATCCCAAAAGGGACAGCTTTCTGCACGAGGTTTTAGCGTGAGAGTGAGACTCGGAGGCGAGGTGAAGTTCGTGTATTTCAGATGTAGGGAGATACTTGCTTCCTCGCGGGCGCCTTAACTTTTAAAGCCGCATTTCCGCAACACTGTTACGGGGATTTATAACAGGAACTATTATTAGTATAACAGTAACATAATGTCTCTTCAATTAATAACAGTTGTTACATTTTGTCTCACACTTACGCTATGAAGAAAGTACTGGGAGACAATTCGGTCTTTGGCAAGATAGGTGAGAATATTTAATTTCTTGTGGCACGAATGCTTTTATGATCTAAAAATAGCACTGAATACATTGCGTGAAGCAGTGCCTGGACCACACATTAGATACATCCTAGGGCTCAACTATGAAAATTCGAGAATTGTTTATTGGGTATTCAAATATCCAAACCGACATAAATTGATTATTCAGAAAATGTTCTACAATAACTTGAAAGAAATAAAGAAAAAAACGTTTACTTGCTGTTAGCATACCCGATTTTCCACATTTCATCCCCAGTCCTTCAAAAGGAAAAACATCATTCCTACTACATATCGTCTTCAAAGTGACTCAAGTGTCTCTTGAGGTAGAAAGTATTAGCATCCAATTCTGCATCATTTGAACACCAATTCAGAAATCCTCATTATTTATCGCAACATATATACCAGAAGTACCATTAAATCCACCATCAGTATGACATCACTGAGGAACTGGTTATAAAGTTCTCTTCATTTACTTGTGCTGGCATTCGGCCCTGAGTAGCAAATTAGCCTCCATGCAGCCTGGCATCATTAAAGACTTGCTCTGCTCGCCACCAACGCTCGCAAACGGAGCAAGTTCCCCTGCCACAGTCAGACTTTTTGGACTGCAAAATTACATGTAAATACCGAGCCTAGAAAATAAACTGAACTCCCTATTTGAGGAACGTGGGGCGCTCCGCTCGCGAGGTCGCTCTGGCTGCTAGAGCAGGAGTCGTGGCCTGGCAGAGGGTGTGAAGTAGCAGGGGAGATTGGCTTCAGAAATTGGATCGAGAGTGTGATCACGATGCAGGCTGGTAGAACAATGAAAAATATAATCGAAAAATAGGATAAGTTGGAATCGGGCAACTGAGAGAGAAAAGAAGTGCTTACAAGGAACTGCAGTAAAAAGTTGGTTTTGTTGGTTGGTCCCAACTGCACTTGGTATTGAGAAATGAAGAATTTCTTCGTATATATGTACATTTTTAGTGTTAATAACACGTCCGTTTTATGTTGCCCGTGTAGGTTTTTCAGGAACGAAGAAAGGAAGATTATTTTTCAGAAAAAGAAGAGAAATTGCTGAGAAATTTGGGGCACAGTGAAATCAGCCAAAAATTTATCGCATAGAATATAACTTTGACCTTAGAAATTTTAGATAATGCATTGAAATATGTTAATCACCTTTAATATTTGTTCACTTGAATGTGTGTAATGAAGAAAGTTGTCCAAAAATATATATAAAAATAAATTCTTACGGATCTGATGTAATTCGTTCAACTTATTGCTGAGTGAGAATAAATGAAATCCAACATTGAGGAGTTCATTCGTTCGGTGAATATTTCAATAACTAAATTGCTCAAAAATGAAAAACGACTATTGATATCTAATTCAATAAAGAACATAACAAACAAAGCGAAAATTAAACAAGTAAGTGTACAAACGAAATTATATGCGCAGTCACAAATTCATTTTTAATAATCTATTTTTGAGACTCCTCTTCTAAATTTCCGTACCATTCACCCCCAGCATGTAAAGCATTGCTCTACCAACGTAACACCTTCAAAAAACAACTCTAGTTTGTTCTAACTTAACGTAACCTAAATAGTCAACTTCTAGCGTGGTAGACTTTAAAATAGACCCGTAAATTTTTGGGGAAGTAAAATCGAGTTGTTCGAAGCGCTGCAAGCGCGCCTCAGCTCTCATTTCTGTCAAAGAGATTGTTTATGGTCGAAGCATAAATCTAAGAGGTTAATTTGCAACCGTTTGCATATGATTAAGCTTTTTGGGGGCATGGCTTTGTCCCCGAACAAACAGAGGGACAAATGCACGGTCTCGAGCTCAAGAGTGGCGCCATGTTTTAGAAGAACATGTTGAGTTATTTATGCGAGAGTTCAAGCAAACACTGAGCAGGGTTTGTGAGTGATGCTCCTGAAATTGCGAGTTTGGTGGATTCATGACCAGAATAATCGATCAGTAGGATTTTTAAATTATTTTAAATGGGTTTAATCGCAGGCTAGTAAGAATTATTGAATAATTTTTGTAAGTTAGAAGTTTAGATTAAATTGGTGTTCCCAAAAATAAAAATAACGTTTGATTCTGTTCAGCTTTTAGAAGGTACTTTTATGTTAAAGGAACGATCATTCTATTAAGTGACAACTAAGTTATCTTATCTTTGATAATTTCAGCAAATTTGGCGGCAAATTGTAGAACTATGAAAGGGATATTTTTCACCGACGTTTTGATTAGGAAAAAAAAAGAGACCATCTATTTCAATTTCTGAACTCTCTGAGAAAACGCTCAGTGAGGCTGGGCACAACCTTCTCAAGTTCGCCAACAAATGAACACGTGGCGACTGAACAAGGAACGAAATTTAGGATGTTAGCATCAAGTAGGACTGCACGATTTATGAACAGAATTACACCTTCGCAATCATTTGCGACAGAGCCACAAACTAATAATATTTACCAGAATTTAAGTTCAACCCTGACCGTGAAATATTTGCAGAACTTCCTTTTCTAGCATACATGCGCTTAGGGTAGTGACATTAATTTTAATCTAAACAATATAAACTACAACAGTGGTAATTATTTATTCAGTTCTTCATTGGGGTTTCGTAATTATATCCAAATATATATCGAATTGAGAAGTAGAGATTATAGCTTTTGGAAGAACATACAGTCTCTGTATAGTTGGGCAAGAGAACAAATTTTTTTGTGAACTACAAGTTCGTTTAGTCGCGTCAGTGCATGAAGTACAATCATTTAACTTCAGCTATCTGCATTTAAATTAAAACAATTTAGGCGCAAATTTTTAAGAATATGCGTAATCACAGAAATACGTCATGATGGTCATAAAATTGTTAATGAATCATGTACTAACGACTAGTGAGCCCTTGTATATATTGCACCCGTCACAGAAACTGGAGTACACTAATTTATGGTAAATTTTATGATGATCAAACTTTTATTCGTCCGAAAAAAATTGGTTCTTCAAAGGCTCATTAACAGATACAATAAGGTACGTGGGTATCATAAACAAACAGCGCCTGTAATCTCGCAAAGGATTCCGAGCTGGACGTCGGGCACGTAAAGTGATTAACCGAAAAACAAGGAAACCACATTATATTACTTAATCCAATACTTCTGTGCACACCGGCACTCCGATACCCACTGGAGGTACACGAGTTTTATATAGTTTTAAAATTCTAGAATAAAGAAAACTCCTCATTTAAAAATAATTTTATAAAGCAGTTCAAAGCCCCACAAAATAAATAACACAAATAATGACGGCGCTGTAAAATAACGATCAAAAAACTTCACAATTGAAAAAACTTACAAAGCTAAAACAAACACCCGAACAACGACTCCTGAGCACTACAAGCTCACTAAGACATACTGAACTAAATCACCTCTAAAGATGAGAATGCGAGCAGTTCGAGAAATGCCCAGTTCCATCTGATGCTGACCACATCACCACCAAGCGAACACTAAACAGCGCACACCAAAGACTGCGCCGCTGCACGGATGCATTAAAAAACGTTCTCAAAAATCACGGCGCCACTAACAGACCCAGCAACAACAGCACCCAACATCAATAACGACAAGAAGAAGCAGCTCCAGCACTAAGGCTGCACCAAACACCAAGGAAACGAAAAAAAAGAGGATCAGTGATGAAAAAAGACCCAAAAATCGAGGGTGGGCTGCAATCCTTTCAATGCCCTGCAGCGCTCTACCCTCCTGTCTACCTACTCAATCTACTCTCCGATCTACCCTAAC
The DNA here is from genome assembly GCA_014220935.1 of Platorchestia sp. MABIK. Lineage (NCBI taxonomy): Eukaryota > Metazoa > Arthropoda > Malacostraca > Amphipoda > Talitridae > Platorchestia > Platorchestia sp. MABIK. The sequence continues at coordinate 40,079 of JACJUY010001952.1, forward strand.
CTTCCACCTTTTCCTTAGCTCCGTCTGCAACGTTGGTTCACTTTCCTGCACTGTACCGTTTTCTCAAATTGTTTTCCATATCATTCATTTAAAATATACATGAATGTTTTTTCGACGAAAGTCACGAAACATTGATAGTTTATACTCTGAATTCCCCAGTTTCTTGAAAGAACTCCTCATATATTTTTATATGCAAGACATTAGATCCTATTTTGACCAGAGATCTATTGTCCACTTCAAATTTGACTTCCTTTTTTGACATCTGATTTTGATCGAAATTATCGTAACATTAGATCGAAAAAAATCGTTCTTTCGTGAAATGCATTCCCAACAAGAATTCATCCCAAAATGACACGACAGCGCAGCTGTAACGAGCCCCACCAGTTACTGAGAGCTACAAGACCTTCGTAGCAGGAACTGTCCTTTGTTGAACCTGATTTTTGAGGCGCACACTGACCACCACTCATGGGCTCAGGGATGTCGTGAGAGTCGTCGCTCAATGGGTCAGCACTTCCACACTCTAAACCGTTCAAGTTGATCATCACTTCCGTCGTATCACAAAGTGGAATCTGTTTTTCTAGAGTAGCGCGTGATTAGATGCCCCAGCCTGCGTGAAGATTAGAACGCGCGAAACGTTTATCGTTATCATTCAATTATCATCACAAAAGTGATGCTTCTGTTTGTTAATTTGGATTGCGAGCTTTTTACTTTGAGAAGACTGAATGTTATTATTTATCACCATGTGGAATCCGTTTTACTGGTGTAGCACGTGAAAAGATGCTACAGAATGTACGCTTATTGAAAGCGCAAAACGTCTCTCGCTATCATTTGATATTTATCAATGTGATGTATTCGTACGTTAACTTAGGTTTTAAGCTCTTTACTTTGGGAAAGACTACTGTTACCATGCTACTTCTCGTGAAATTAATGTTAAACTACTAATTTTCGGAGCGAAATATCAAATCAATGATCAAATCAAGATCATCCATTTCTGTATAGAAGGTTACCTTACTGACAAATAAATATGGCGAAGGATACTTGTATTTTCAAAACCCAACCGGAAAAACTTCTAGTTGAAACCATAGATGGTGAACTGGAAGAATTTATTAAAAAGCATCACGAATAACAAGAACGACAAGCTAAATGCGCTAGATAGATTAGATTATAAGTTAGCTTTAGCCTCCCTAACTGCAACAAAGATGGTCCAAAGAATGGAAGGATGAATGCACCATTTACTACCAAGGAGTTAAAGGGAGCGCAGAATCTTTGCACAAGGTGTGATCTTACACAATATTTCGTAAGGAAGTAGCGAAATTAAAATGTTGGTAAGATGAAGTACTACAACCCAGGCCAGCCTTGACGTAGACCAACGTCTGGTCGAACGTACAGTGCGTCCTTCCCGGCGGCTTGCAACAAATAATATCGACCGCCTGAACTGCCCTTCAATGCAGCCATTATGCGTGCGTGCGGACAACTGTTCAAAAAATCATATTTTTATTTGCCTCCTTCAGGGAGCGCTGTGGGAATCGCGCTCTGTTCCTTTCTGGGCTTTGGGTAGGAGCATAACGTTGTGAAGAGCATGGAACGGGACCTAAATAGATGTACTCTACACTATGTATTGTATTTATTGTATTGTATGTGTGTTATTTATTGTTATTAGTTCGCATCGGTGGGAGTGAAGTCAACACGGTTATCTGAGTGATTGTGTGTTTTATTGGATGAGCTAAAAATGAAATGGTTGCTAAATTTTGTAACCTATCAGAAACTGTGGAGGGTTTCATAAGGCGGGAGCACTCCATCGATATCCGAATCTACATATTCTATGTTAGGTCCCACCACAATGAAAAATTAAGAATAAAAGTTTACTCGACTGGACTTTCTAGCTGAGCAGATGAAGGAAGAATATAACTTGAGTAAAATCAGAGCCTCTGGAACTTACTGACATCTTACCCATAAAACGTAGGGGCCTGATAGGTTATGTGCCATGAAATTTTTTGCTTGACAAACAAGATTCAGCACCATCAATTAAAAAAATTTAAACACGAAAATTAAACATTCTGAGAAATAGAATTTTAATTTTCATCAGAACAGGAAAATAAAAAAACGAATACAAACAAACATATTCAGAACACATGCCTCACTGGATGACGTACAGTATTTTCTGTAGCGTGAACATCCATCGAATTTTGGGGGCATGAGGGAAAGCAACATGTTTTGCTCATCGCAGCTTGTGTTAACAAGCACCTCATTATTGACCAGAGATGATTAGGCCCAGACGTACGCACCCTTCACCATTAATCTTTCTAATCAAAACGCGAGTTTCAGGATAAATAATCCATCAGGTGTTTTGGTTCGAGCGTCCAATTATAAGACCATTTGGTCGTGTAGGCCTTGTAGGCTGACTAATTATTTGCCTCCAGGCTCATCATGTTAGCAGTGCTCCGCAGGACTAACTCCTCTGATGCATTTTATCGCAGTTCATGGATATTGCAATCTCAATGTTTATGTATGTGCTCAGATGTCCATCCTGTGTCAGTTAAGTGGCTTACATGTCATACCAATAATAGACGCAAAAATTTGTTTACCAAAATTATGATAATTAAGGCACGAGTGTCCAGAATTAGATGGTTTCCGATGGTTAAATTTTGAGCGCTGATAAAATAGTTGTTTGTACGGTCACTCTTGACGCTTCATATTTCAGATCTTGTTGTGAATTTTTCGTATAATTATGTAGCTAAAACTTAATACATACGTTTATCGCATGCATTGAAGAAAACTGAGGTCAAGGATTAAGAAGAATTTTCCCACTTTCGCATAAATGATCACATTAGACTTTCATGTTGGGATGGTACTAACTCTTCAAAATCACCACTGGTTTGGCGTATTAGGAGAAAAACAACTCACTTCAAAAAGCTATCCAGGTTTAAAAGAATAATTGTAAGCGGCTTCGATTGAGTTGATCATAAAACATTCATGAAGACCTCACTCTCTGTGATGCATTAAAATAAATGCACCACTTCCGTCGCTGCCGGAGTCTTCTCACTTCTGGCCCAAGATCCGAGGCAAAATTCAGCTCATGTCGGAGTCGGTCACTGCCAAAAGAAGTGCCCAAAAATGAATCGAAAGTGTAATAAAAATCGGCGTCGCCTTCGTGTGGCAAAAACTGGAAGGCAGTTCATAAAAGCAGTGCAATACCTGCCCGAAAGGCAGCGAGCTCTCCGAAGTAAAATTTACATAATATGACCGACTCAAAATGCCAAGAAAAACAGGCAAAATGCGGGTAAAAAATGCCCTCGCGGCCGAGATTTGAAGTTCACAGGAATTATCAGGCTGTCGTCGACTGAAACGAAGGTAAAAATGCTCATTTTGGGCATCGGCGCGATCATTGTGGGAGGTGCGGGTGCCGGCTATCCAGCGCTGCTCAGTTGGGAAATTTAGAGATTTTCTTACGTAAAACTGTTCGCAAATTCTATCGCTTTTCTCCTTATGCTAGCATTATTATTCATTTCTCGCGTAAGAATCAGAATTATGTTGAGGGGAGGAGCTTAATTACTCAAATGAACATTGTGATGTGATTGCACGAATTATGTGATTGCAATGATTGCATCACAATGGATGTGATCGCACAACAATTTTAATCAAATTACTGAGTAAAAATTAATACTGATAAAATTTTTAAGCTGAATTTAAAAGAGTAATTTCCATGCAACTGATTTTTATAACTGCGATTGCAAAGAAAATTTAAAATGTATACTTGAAACAAATTTTGCATTTTCAGACGGTTGAGGGACCTAGTCAACATCAGGGACTGCGCACATGGCATGCTGATACAAACATGCACGACTCCTCGATCAAAGCACAAAAGAACATGCAGCGCTGGCCGGGCGGAAGACCGCTTTTAAAAGGGGCACAAAAATAGCCTTCATAAAAACCGAAGAATTGCAAAGAAAATCTAAAAATCAAGATTTTTCGGCACAGCTTTGCAGCCCAGGACTACCTGGGTTGCCCGCACAAAAATCCCCAAAAAAAACTCTGCCCGAAAAAGCCTTTTATGGGTCACAAACAACAACAAAAAGGGCAATAAAAAGAGCGGCCTCTATAACTCAGCCAGAATGCCTGTTGCATGAAACTTTCATTGCAAAGATGGCTAAAAAATCCTCTTTGAAAACGCATTCTCACAAAAAAACAAATCTCGGTACTTTACTTCTGGTCGACGGCGCCTAACTTCTCGCTTTCTCTCTGGGATTTTGACTTGGTCAAATACGTAGGAGATAACTGAGGTTAACACGAATGTACAACACAATGTAAGAAAATAAGTAATGTTGTAGAAGCGTAGATCATATTTTACAGTAGTAATAATTATAAGAGGACGTGTGTTCGTATGTGCGTTTGTGAACGTTACTGTCTCACGTAAAGAGGTGAGAAATTGTCTTGAAATTTTTTCCTGATCTGATTCTTATCGAAGGAAAAGAGCGTTTGCAAAATTCGCTAAAATTCCATTTGTACAAAAAATTATTGTAATTCTCAAGAAAGAGTGTGTGCATTGAGCAGAAAGCTGAAGCTGGTGTCTACTCAAGCCTACTCGCAAATTTTGAAATGCCTGAGTAATTGACTCAAAAAGTATTTTTACCCCTCTACGAATACCTTAGAACTTTCTCAATCACGTAGGACACCTTAAAAAATTGCTAGCAAAAATGCTTTTGAATTTTAAGAATTTCAATTTCATTATTACAGTGAGTTTAAAATAGTGCTTAGATCACAAAATTTTGGTTGTTTCTGATTACTATAAATCTCATACAAGAAAAAACACTTTCACACCTTCTGATAACGCGGATTTGAAGATGAAATGTCAGTTTACAAAATTTGTTATCAACCCCCGACCAAATCTGAAAAAATAAAACCCTAATATTGACAAATCGAGTTGATCCCATTGTAAGGCTGGCCTGAGACAGTCACATAATGGATTTCCAATGAATATGGCATGAATGTTTTTTGTGCGACCACAGCGGTTTATTTTGGGTTGGCATTTTTAGAGTTGGCTTTCAACGGCGCCTAATGCTCGCCGCGCTCCGTTCACTCGGCTTGCGAGGTCATGTTTCAGAGGCTGGATGCGATCATGAAACTAGAGTTTCCGTGTGAAAGAAACGGAAAATATTGATGTTTATCCCACGGGAAAACACTCAAGTTGCAGCTGGACATGGCTCATTTGTATTAAAAACGTGTTATTCTTTCAGTTTTCTTAATTAACTTACTGGAGTTTCCATTTAAATGAAAACACTGAGAATAAATTGATGTTTATCACACGGTAAAAACAACTAAGTTTCAGCTAGACATGACACATTTGCATTCAAAACGCATGATCTTTCTGGTCTCGTTGTTAAGCTACTAACCTATCAGAAAAATTCTCCGCCAAAAATTGGACACAAAATAAATTCAAACATACAACATACATACAAACATACGTTTAAGTAAATTCAAACAGACAATTCATAGTACATTATGTAAAACCTGAAAATCGACCAGACGAACGTGAATACATGGGTCCATGCGCGTATTTCCTAAATACAGCTACATCTACCTCGAATAACTCACTATCACGACGAGATATTTACGCCAACCACCACTTTATCACCTACCTCTCAACGTAATTTACTAGATGAAAACACAGCCATCGAACGCTTCGCTAAAACTGTGATCTAGGGAAAATACTAACGCAGGCAGCAGACCCCAAACAATATTTTGCACAATCTCTCACACCCAAGCGCGACATCCACAATTCCCCCGAACCATATCCTCCCTCAACACCTCCCCCAACTCCAGCGTCACGATGGCTACGTGGATTTGTTTCATTTCGACGGCATGCCGTCAAAAAAGTCATAATTTTTGGGGCTGATCGTGGAAATCATCTGCATATTTAATTTGGAATCCAATATTTGCCCGTTCTGCGGAACTCGCCCTCCCCTCCCTATACTTTTTCCTACCAATTCCCACGTCATTTTTTAGCACGCGAATTCGATGCGTTTAAGCTCATGTACGGCGTACTTTGTAATTAGAATACTTGCTTCAATGAAATGAGTAGACTCAAGATTTTCAATCGCAGAAAACGGGAAAGATATTTAAGAACAACATTCACCAGCACTGATCTAAACTTTAAGAAAATAAGTTCTCACTTCATCAGTAAAAACAGAAGTGTATGATGAAATTTCCAAGCATCTCTGTGTGACTGGAAGAATAGTCCATCAATTTTTTATTTTTTGTCAACAATGAGTTCTTCAGTGATCTGGTGTTCCCAGTTTTCAAAAATGAGAGTAAATTTTACAAAATATTTCCATGGGATACAAAATAACACATTGATTCACTCCCAGAAAAGAAGAATATTTTCGGTTCATCGACGTGAATACATTTTAACTTTAACAAGCAGTCCTCATTCAAATCTTTTTGCATCGCCGAGATTCTCACGCGTATTTTTCTCGCGTATTCCCATCAAACAAGAATCTGATTTTTTATCGCTCCTCGAAGCACAGCCGTTCAGATGCAAGCTAGGGAGACTTTTTAGAGCTCAATAAGAGCCGATGCTCGCGCAGATTCCGTGCCTACTGCCTAAATATAGACAAAATGCTTAGAAAAAAGTCTGCCGTCTTGATGCTCCCACGAAGCTGCTGTGCGTGCGACCATGAGCGTATATGCTCCATTTCTCGAGTGCCTTGATTTGAGTTAATTCGAATGCTAATGAACCGTACGTGTCTCGGTCGAGGCGTTTAGAAATGTTCTTGGTTTACGCGCGACTTTGCAGTTTTGGATCACTGTTGGACGCCGCTTGCCAATTCCTGTACAATTTCTTGAGTATAATCAGGAATTTCTACTTCAAAGTTATGTTTTAAGCATTTTTTAAATTTCCTAAAGCAATATTGCACTGTAAAGTTTCTTCTGCACTTCTAAAGTTTCTTCTACATATTTTTTAACTCGATTCTTAAGAATTCTCCACCATACCTAAAATCAAAAAAGACTCATTAGCTATCATAGTGCGTAAAATTAAATCAAAACATTTTCAGAACGTCTTCACAACTACGAATCAAGTGACGAGCTGTAATCTTTCGTTACTTATGCAAACGCGCAGTTGTAGTTACAAATTAAACAGATCTTGAACCAGCTATGGATAACCATCAACGCTTACAGGACCAGCTCGTGTACGAGTGTTAGAATAATTCGAGAATGGCTGTTATCCTCAAAATACAGAATCGAAGTAATTAAAGTAATTAAATATATTATTGCTATTAAACGCGTATAGCTGTTAACGAGTAATTAAATTTATTATTGCTGTTAAGCTATATAGTATTGCTATTAACACGTTCACTGCGTTTCCGCGGCTATTAACAGTTGGTTTGGTTAGGTTGTAGGTAGCAGAATTGGGATATCAATTTTCCAGCTTGAATAAATTTTAATTCTTCCCAATGAATATGAAAAATAAAACTGCAGGATAATGTTTCTTCTCGTATGATAATTAATTCTAAAAAATGTCGCGAAACAGATAAAATGTCGTGTATTTTTATACCGATACGTACATGAGCAATTTACCTGTTGGTACACATGTGGCCCAATACGTAGGGAACGTGTTAACGAGTGGTTAAATTTATTATTGCTTCTAAATGAACATTGCTATTTGCGAGTAATTACATTTATTATTGCTCTTATACGAATTTGCTGTGACGAGTAATTACATTTATTATTGCTATTAAACGAGTATTGCAATTTACAAGTACTTAAACGAAAATTATCACTCGTTCGGTCGCAGCTAGGTGTGCTCAAGTTGATGTTAGCTCCCACGCCCAGAGCCAGAGCCGTGTATGGTGCGTGTGTCTCAGCGCATCATGTGCGTTTTTTTTTAGAGCCGAGACCCAGCGTAACGCACCGTGCTTCAGGGCGCTCAGCATAAAAAGAGTTATGCTTTAGCATGCCACAAAAAATTGATAGAGCACTTGTCAAAAGAAGCCGCTACTGTCTGATAAAATTCCCCGATCTCAGGATTTTCTCATTGACCTAGGGAGTGGAGGCTTGCTCTCAGTTCACAGGGCAGTTGCTTGTAGGTGTACGTTTCAGTTTGTCATGCAGCGATAACGAGAGGGAAATTTGCTCTCTTCATAATGGGAAGAAAATTTACAGTTAAATTTCATAGTTAGTTGCAAATTGAGTGCTATGTATTGACTTGATCTAAGAATGATACATATTACTACCAACTTTGCCGCTCTTTAAGTGCTTGCGTTTTTATTAGACTTCATGAAATACTTTAAATATGTTTCCGAGCAAAAGTCCCGCTGAAGGAAGCGACAATTTTTAGAGCAAGTGTTAGGATTTCTTTAACCTTTTGACAGAGGGATTATTCCTTTCGGGATTATCCTATAAAAGACACCATGATGCGATGAGCAATGCCTCCGTGAGCTGCTCGACAAAATTTAGCGCAGGAGAGGCGATCGATTTGGGCAGACGTCAGCTTTGTTTTGCGAAGCTCACGTGCTTAATTGTACCTGCACAAGTCTTGCCCTGTAATTTGGAGCTGTACTAGAGTTAATCTTACTCAACTCGAGCTGTTAACTGCAGCTGTATCTCTTGAAGTTGTTCTTTTTCTGCTTTTTCTTGTATGTTTACGTGTGCACCGTCGCTGCGAGTTCAACATTCAGGATACTTTGAGTACAAAATTAAACTGTTGAAAAACGACAAAATTAAAGTGCAAAAAGGCCTAAATCGTAAAGTAAAAATATAAAGTAAAGACTAGAAAAACACTGACTCACCTGAACATTCAAGCTGTTATAGTATTGGCTAAAAAAATCCGATATTTTTCTACTATTACTATTTTTTAAATGAAAATAACCACGAAACCATGAAATATGAACAGAAATTTGACCACCTGCAACCATGCTCATTAACTTATGCATTTATTCATTATTTATTCATTTTTATTGTTTATTTATACGGCCATAAAATCATTCGAGTGGTACTCACTAGTTCACAACTAGCGCGACAGACCTGACAGGTGTGCAGACCTGACACCTGTCAGGTGAAATTGGCAGCTGTAATCCATTAAGCATTATTCTCAAGGCCAAATATGTCCCACGTACGTGAAAATTTAATCCATTCTGTCGCAGCACTACGGCGCAGGTTGTTGATGTTGTCCTGCGTGACACTACCTCACACTCTTGTGCGTGACACGGGTACTGGACAGACATGCTTGGCCAGCATGCTTGATTACCATGCTTCACATGTGAGCTTGACCTATGTACCTCACTGGTGCACTTGATAAGTATACTTCGCCGTTAAGCTTGATAGGTTTGCATACCTGAAAAGTATACATGGCAGGTGAACTGGTCAAGTTTTCTAAATGGGTATGCTTTTCAGATATGCTTTTCTGGTACGCTTGGAAAGTACCTATTGCTAAAGTGATGAGAGACGTGCCCCAGATATTAGTACTGCTTAAAATTTTTGACCTGAGTCCCCGGTGGTACACGGGGGGAATTTGCATAACGCTGCTGATCAACCAGTAGTCAAAAACTAAATTTTCATAAACACTTCATGAAAACTAAATGAGGGCATGATCCAGTTTATATTTGCTATGTTCATCCTTATTTACAATGGACTCTAAATTTCAGTTGAATATTAAACTTCAGTTTTACCTGCCGTAGTCAAGCCTTAACCGTATATCGACCACCGTCCTTTCTGAAGGACATGAGGGAATCACTCGCACCGTTTTTATATTTTGAATGTTCACATTTACTTGGTTGCATGAATGATAATTTGAGAGAAATTAACATAATATTTCACTCGAGACTGTCGAAAATTTGGTCTTGTAAAACGGCGCCCTCGGCTCGATGCTTTCTGAAGAATTTCCATTACGTGTACAAATTTAATTCAACTCAAAAAATGAAAAAAAATCCTCAATGATATGAAAAGTGAATAGGAGTTCATAGGAAAGGCAAAAATCAGGAACTGAAGAGAGTTGCAGAAACAGACTACGCATTAAATTCGTCGCTCGTTACATCGCACGAAACACTTAACTTTTAAAGTCTCTTGAGCATTGGTTCTTGAAATTTGCTTTCCGCATTTAACTGAACTGTTGGATGTAAAATGGACCCTAAATCTTTTCAAAGTGTGTAACGCAGCCTCGTTCGGATCGCGGGCTTATGATTATGTTCAACCCTATAACACGAAACCTGTTCAAGAACACAAGCCTCTCTATTTAGTATAAATATAAAACACACAGCCTGTTTAGAACACAAGCCACCAGTTTAGTTGAACTCCAGATCACAAACCCTATTAAGAACACCAGCCCCTCATTTAGATGAACTCTAGACCACAAACTCTGTTTAGAACACAGGCCCGCTATTTAGTACAACTCAAGAACACAAGTCTAATTTGGTGCTAGAGTTGAGTCGGGTTCTGTAACACAGGACTTGCTCTGCAGGGTCGCCATGAGCCCTACAACTGCATAGCTGCACCGAGCATGGCCAGCACGAGCCGCCGGCGGCCCCTCAGCAGGACGCACGGACGCCACTTCTCGTACTTGAAGAGGCCTAAAAAACTTGCCATAGGCTGCCCAACACAAACGTGCGCTGCAGAGAGATCATGTGTAAACAGCCTTACAAAAGGAGATCACTGGGCGGTCTGTCATGCGTACGCATCTGTACAGCATCGATGTGCTACAAAAAAACTTGAAGTAAGATCAATATGCAGATGATGGCAGACCATGCATTCTTTGTTACGCGTGGCTTCATATTACTGGTGTAGCTCCCAGTACAATATTAGCTTTTGGAATTAAAGGTGTGACGGTGTCACTGAAAATGAGTTACGAGCTTGACTTTGAAATAACTAGGGTTGGATAAGTGCTCTTAGCACGATTTCGATTTAAATAATTATTCACATCTTGAATAACTACCAAACAAAGGGTCTATTTTCCATTCTGTTTCAACTGCACTATGGTAAAAATGTACATCTTATGTCTTTATTATTCAGCTTGAGCGTTTTTCGTTATTCATTAGTAATAGACATTTTTGCTTCTGGCTGAAAAAAAATCTGTTGCACTTAGTTTCTTTCCAAAATGCCGTTCACATTCTTCATGTTTCCAAAACGTACTTTAAAACATATTCGGATTAAATCCATCTAATACTCGACACCAAATAAACACAAAACCAGAGAAACTCGAGAAGAAGCACGCACAAACTACCTGAGTGTGCAGCATGTTTCCATGGATATGAGGTAAAACATTTGTAATCTTTACACGTCTTTTTCTCGCATCTGCAGTTAAAGTATAAAAAGGCTGATTGATTAATAAAAAAGGTCTGATGAAGTTAAGCAAGCGATTTTGTTCATGGTTCGTTTCAGGTTACACAGAGAACTCGAATTTCTATCATTGTGGGCTGTCTCGTGACGTTTGATGAATTTCTGAGGCCGTTTGGTCACGTTTGCTAAGTTTTTAAGGCCGTCTGGTCACGTTTGCAAAATTTTTGAGACCGTCTTGTCATATTTGCTAAATTTCCTATCAGGATTGTTGCATCAACTCGCAATCGACGCCGAAAGTTGTGACCATCATCAACAACAAGCTAGTGATACGACACTAAAAGAAGGAAATAAATCCTATCATTTGTAGCAATAAATAAATTTTAAAAAGGAACTCATAATCCACTACCGATTTCGTCTGTTAAGAATGATAAAAATTACCAGTTATTCGTTACGAACAGCGAAACAAAAGCTTTGTCAATAAATTTACTCCTATATATATTTCTTCCGCCCTGTATTGCCACGCTAGAAACAAGGTAATGGTAATCCATGATTCTTATTACGTCGCTGCAAACATTTCACAATGCAGCGCGCTCATCTAAATCAATTTATTATTGCACATTCATTACACGCCAGTCGAGCAGCGAGGTGCAGCAAAAAACGTTCGCATCTCCCGTCACATGCGCGCACCATGTGGTGCAGCGTAAGTTTTTCCCATTATCCGGGAAACTGGTCCATTGAAGGGCGCTAAGCCTACGCGTGCTTTATGCAACCAAAGGTTCGAAAACCTTTTTTTTCAGGTGCCTCGAGGGAAGCGCTGTTTGATATCAACTGCAAACGTGCGCCCGTGCCAGTGTCCCGCTGATCCGGCCTCTTCTGTCTAAAATCATCAATGCACTTACAATTTATCGATCCAATGAATCGCCAATTTCGCGTAAAGCCGCAAAAACTGGCCTAGGCAACTCGGCCTATTTGTGGCGCGCGTGCTCGACTCTGCCGCTGCAGCAACTGCAGCAGTGGCAGCAGCAAAGACAGCAACATGGAAAGCTCTATAGATAATTTCGAAAAATAACACGCATGAGCACAATGCGATCGTAAACGAGTATACTAGAAATTGATGGTTCTTTGTATGGTAAGGTAATTCTTTTACCTGTTAATGAAAAACTGGTCCTCGCAGCACAGCCATAGGTGCTGGAAATTTTAAGAGCGACATCGAAACGCAGCGCAGCTTGCGCAAAACAATTTTGTAAACAGCACACATACAATCTGGACAATTGCATAACATTGTACTTGCGAGCAAATATAGTTGAATCTGCAGCCGTTGGAAAGTCTACGTCAGCAGCAATTGCTGACTCTACGACAGCAACGGTTGCTGACTCTACGACAGCAACGGTTGCTGACTCTACGACAGCAACGGTTGGTGACTCTACGACAGCAACGGTTGGTGACTCTACGACAGCAACGGTTGGTGACTCTACGACAGCAACGGTTGGTGACTCTACGACAGCAACGGTTGGTGACTCTACGACAGCAACGGATGGTGACTCTACGACAGCAACGGTTGGTGACTCTACGACAGCAACGGTTGGTGACTCTACGACAGCAACGGTTGGTGACTCTACGACAGCAACGGTTGGTGACTACGACAGCAGCACTTGGTGACTCCACAGAAACACAAAATGCAAACTACACAGTTTGCTCATTAAAACTGCTAGAGTTTGACAATCAGCGTTCTGTGTGGCTCTGGAGTAATGCAAAAAGTGTGTTGAACTTACATGGGGCGCATGTTGAAAAGTTTCAACATTAGTGAATATTTGAACATGCTGGAAGTCATACAGCTGATTGAATTATCATTCCAAACTGTATTCATGTACTACGCTAGAGCTCCAGTACCTAGGTCGCGCATGATGTACCATTTACAGTAAGTTTGTTCAGTTACAGTGAGTTAATGGGAAAAGATAGAGCAGTCAAAATGGAAGATGCTGATTTTAAACTATTATGCTTGGTGAACTGTGTATGAAAACATTACAAATCATATTTCACACAATTCACTTTGAAATAACTATTTGATTTCATTCAAAAATGAAATTGTAGCTTTCAATAACTTATCCTTCTGCTTTGTGATGTTGAATAGAGTAGTCTTTTCAACCTTATGCTCACTTTTCAGCACACTGATATAATTGCTTCTTTATATTTTTTCAAAAATTCCGCATTTATCATGTAATGTCAAATTTTCTGGTTGTATTAAATTAGATGTCATTATCGTGGGTATATAAACAGTTTTACACGTGTTTAGTGTTGAACATTTTTTGTCTGGTAATCGAAATAAAACAATCAATGAAGCATGTTAAGATTAGATTAGGCGATTTAATCTTTCCTAACCGCTAAACAAAAGCGTTCCGAAGAGAGGAAGAAAAAGACACGACTTAGTATTGAGATAAGGGAAAGCAGAACCTATGCAGAAGGGGTATAGAAACGGTAAGTTGTAAAAGAAGTTTATGAAACAAGATACAAGTTGAAGAAGAAAGTATTAGGTTTACTAAAAAGCAGGATAGCGGGGAAACGAAAAAAAGGTAGTCCTTAACATATACAAAACACATTTTTATTTTAACAAAATGAAGGCCTATCTAACTCTCAGCTCGGGTCCTCACACATTTTTCCCTAGGAGCGTTAATTCCCATAGAGACAATGGTTGTGTCCCCCCGAGGGGATGAAGCACGTAAAATAAGATTGGATGAGATAAGTTAGTTCAAGCCTTCTTAACCGCAACGAAGGCGTTCCAAACAGAAGAAAGATGAAAGCACCATTTAATTTGGACTTACGTAAATGTGGAACCTAAGCACAAAGTGCATAGAAATAGTTAAGAAAGAAGTCCATGGAACAAGATAAAAGTTGAAGAAGAAAGTAGTAGGAACTAGAAAAATATGCAGAGAACAGGACTGCTAAACAGCAACATCCACGAGATACAAAACAACATCGACGCTTTAACGTTCTTATTCTATGTTGGATAAGTTGCGCGTTTTTTGCAGCTGTGAGCGTTGGTGCGCCACGCGCGGCCTATGAGAGGCCTACCTCAGCCTTATGCTCGGACTTGGAGAGAAAAAACTGGGACTCTTTGTGAAATGCTGGCGTGCTTTTCAGCATCCAGCCCAACCGCGATGAAGAGAAGCAAATGCTCAATTGAATGCGATTGTGTGGCAACTATTGTGAAGTCTTCGAAAAAAGTTGGAGAAGCAAGTTAAAGCGGTTTTAAACGGTGCTCTATGAGACAGAGGGAAAAATACTGAATTTCCTCAAATGGCGGACGTGAGATGTAAAATTATTTACGTAAGGGGAATTTTTCAAATAAACCGTGTAAATATTTAACTGAAGTTATCGGGAGGAAATTTAATCTCGACTGAATTGACGATGTGGGACGAGATTTTTTAAGCATTACATTAATTATCCTCCATAAACTTTGCCCCTAACAGAATCGGTGTCAAACCAGAGAATTTTTGACGTAATGCACCAATTAAGAAAGTGTTAATATTAGTTATTACACGTTTATTTATACGCATGAAAATTTATAGATCAATGTGGTTTGAAAAAATCTAAATCACGTAAATTTGCATGATAATTCAAATTGGTCGAAATAAATACTTATTATTCAAAAAAGTGAGAGAAGTCACTCGAAGATCCTTTTTGTGAGAAGAAATTAATCGAGAAATCAATTTCTCCAACTCGATAGCAAAATCTTGAAAGGATCTGTGACTCTCTTGTGCTTCAGAAAATTACAAGTTGAATATCAAACTAATTTTGTAGTTTCTTCAAATTAAAATGAGACGATCACGCGGTTGTGAGACATTTTAAAGCATAAAATCAAGTGAAAGGTTGCGTGTTATGCTGCCCGAAATATTGCGCATGATGTTGCACGGGAATGCACTAAATAATTATACTCAGCTGTTGCTTGCTTTGTCCGTCTCTCTGTTTGAGGATGCTAAATGACCGTATCCGTGATAAGAGTTTCACCAGTGCACAAATACAAAGATATTTTAATTTCGGGTACTTTTATAATGGATAGATTTGTTTGCCATCCACATCTGGAAGATTTGTGTAAGGAAAAAGTCTAATAATCTCATGTTTGTCGGGCAGTATTGACGGTTAATGAGTATTATTTAGTATTATGTTAGTTAATTTGAGCCTCCCTGACCAGAACAGAGGCGACCCCTGGAGAGTGAAGGTAAAGGACCATTTAGCATGGACTGTGGAAAACGGACAATTTTTGCGCGCATGGGATATCCTGCGCACATAAACAGTAAGTTTTGAAAGAAAAAGAAAATTTTTTGAAAAAAACAGGAAAGTGAACATGAAAACTGAATGAAGCGATGTGCGTAGGAGATGGAAGTCACGAACCCCTCTCTATAACTGAGGTAACCCTACAGTATTTCCTACGGAGGTGCCAATCCCTAAAGCACAGGATAGACAAATTAAACTAACCTAAGCCTATCGCCCGTCCTAAGTCTCCAGAGGGGTGTTGCATGGAGAAACTGATTGAAGGAACCTTTAAGAAACTAAAGAAATTAGGCATTACCAGCCTCAATTCAAGAGTCTGGTAAAGTCAACACCACGGTATAGGAAACAAGGTAGGGTCATTTCTATGGGAGAAAATACACCTCCTCTTGTGTGGCTAGCCAATAGAAAGGCTTTATTTTAAACAAACTTTATGACGTCACCAAAACACTATATCGTTAGGCCAACAGTGGAGCCAGATTTGGAGGTAGCAGTGCTACCAGATGTAATTTGAACGCTGCTATTGGTTCGTTGCCGTGACGACAGCAAAACCACACCGTCAATTAAAAAAAGACTGGTTTGAACCTACCTTGTTTCCTCTACCGTGGTTAACACACCCGCCCACATAAGCACGTGCTGTATGCGTGGGTCTAATTTATTTGAACTGGTTCGCACGGAAGTGTCTCGTGCTCGAGCTGGCTCGACTCCAAGTATCTCATTACCTATCAGGAATGATTTTTGGGCAAATTTCTGTGCGGCTTCTATTACCAGATCAATCAGGCTCGTAGGAAATTTTCGATGGCTAAAATGAAATTAGGGTTCATCTAAAAGCCGTAATCGCTAGCGCAGATCATAAGGCCGTCGTATCACTGAGATCTCATTAGTTCGCTCCACAGGCAGTGTAGCCTCTCGTCTTTGCTTAGGCATAAAAATTGGAATATTTTTCAATGTGCAATAGAAACACAGAGTTGCACTCGGGAATGTTGTTGACTCCCGAGACGATCCTGTCGCAGCAGATTAATGTTTTAAGTTACGTTTTAGGTTAGATTTGTACAATAAAGTTAGTTCTACTGTATGATTGATTTCAATGAAGCGTAAACTTCTTTCAACTGGAAAATTTTAGTCACTTAAATCTTATAAAAACGCAAAGGAGTTTACTGGTCAAGAACGTTCACAAAACGTAAACCAAACACTAGGGATGAGATAAGCAGAGGAACTGAATCAAGGAATTGAAAATGACAAAGCGGTGTGTGAGTCTGGAAATACGATTCTCGTTATTCGAGTGATATTTCATTCAGTATATACTGGAAGATCCTCGCCGTCAAAAATAACGGAGCTTTATTTAATTAGAGACATAATTCACTCTCGAAAACTGTTTTTTAAAAAAGCTTTGGGAGGAGGAACTCCTTCAATTTTTCACTTCAGTGCTTTTGAGTTAGAATAAAACCGGAATGAATTTCAACCAATGGAACTAAATTATAATGCAAATAAACGCGATTCATTTTCAAGGCTCAGGTATCCAGTCTACAATATAGGAGTAGGACTGAACAGACCAAGCAAATAGTAAACCGAGTAATAACTGTACAAACAATGGTTAATTAATTCCAATTTATATAACTCTGAAAACCTAAGTATGCCGACATAAAACATCAGAATGCATTCAAAAACAAATAGAAGCAGTTTAAAAAATAACTTTTTTCTGTCATAAGTTGCACTGTGTTGTACCAGAAACAAAATTCTGTCGTGAATACTCAAGATTTAGACAAACCTAGCGCATTCTTTACACGAAAATTACACGATGTTGGCCAAAAAGTGGCTCCGTCGAAGCCTTTATTTCATTATTTTTAAGAGAATTAACGAAGCAACAAGGCAACAAACATCCAAAAACGCAGTGGTTTTGAAGCCAAAAGGCTCTGTTGCATCAAATCCAAATTATTTGCATTTTTTATAGGCCTAGGGATCAACTGCAGCCGAGGATCGATGGGCCACGAGCCTATCTCTCTACAACAAGCGACCGCGCCACTCTTTCGGCCGGGCAAAAACTTCAAAAAATTTCCACAAACATGAGTTAGGCGCATAAATTTCAGGCTTGCCATTGAACGGTGGTTTGCAAGGCAATTTTTGGAACGAGTTTTCGGTTGCGGGAAGCAAGCGAGCTGCAACACCGAAACTGAATAATAGGATATCAAGTCTGAATGAGTTTTGTACATAGTGTCTTGATATAGGCACTATAGTGTTCAGTGCGTAGGGCAAACAATATTCAAGGCCGTGTATAGAAAAAAAATATTTTCAAGGGTCTTAGAACTAAATTCATAAAGGAAGAACCTCTTCTCCATGGGGAGAAACAATCAATTTTCCAAATATGACCCAAAGAATTTACGTTTTTATTCTTAAGCCGTAATGAAGCGCAAATAGAATATTACCTAATAATACACCTTAAATTTTTATTCACAAAGTTGGGAAAACTTTGTGCCGTACTTTTACGCGAAAGAAAACTATGCATAAGACCGAGTTTCCTTACCTTAGGAAAAAACCACGCTGTATTTTCCAGCGAATCCTGTCACCGACGAAAGCCCTTTGACGCCGCAAGAAAAACTCGAGGATTGACCTGAATGGTCATCAATGATGCCGCTGCGGGAGCATGCACACATCTCTTTTTCTTGCCTGTCTTTGTAGTAAGCCGAGAAAAGTGCGGCCTGTGTTGTACGCGAGTCAGTTAGACCTACGTTCATGCATTCTGTACGAACGCAGACTGAACAGAACGGCAGAATGAGCTCTCATCTTCTGTGGGAAAAGTCCATGTAGTTCACGTGATACGCCGCCGGCCCGCTGAGATGGAATGAAAAATTTCTTCCTTCTTCGCAAAGGTCATTTTCGCCTAGATATTTCCCAGTCGATGGGGTTTTGATAATGTAATGAACTGAGGGAAATTCATTCAAAGGTATCTTTGGAAAATGGATGACAACACTTGTTGCAAAGTTTGGAAATAAATTTCTTAGCACGTCGCACAGCGGACTGGAAAATAGCTGATGATCAATACACTTAAATACAAAACGAAACATAAGAAACATACACAACGAAGTTTTAATTTTGATACTATCCCTGAATCATCGTTAGAAAAACTAATGTTGAATTCAGATTACGTGAATTTATGTCAAGAATTTCGTATCTAACTTACCATTTTTTGATGCTCGTCGAGATCGTCATGAGGTAGAAGAGCATCATGGCTGCTGTTTTCCAGATGCCCTTTGTTGTTGTGCATCGTTCTTGACATGTGTGGCGCAGTAGGAGATGAGCTGGAGGCTGTGAAAGGTGATGACACCTGAGGTGGCAGTGGGGACGAATGTGGTGGTACAGCTACATTTGCAGTCGGAGAGGTGGTGGTGGTGGTAGTAGTGGCTGGCGAGGCAGGACGGTTGGAAGGTATTGATGAAGGCGACGACGTGCCTACATCATCACTTGAGTTCACTTTTGAGGTGTCAGAGCCCTCTTTTTGGTTTTGATTTGGCTGCACGAGAAGGGACTTTGAATCGCCTGAAGGTAGCGAAGATTGAGAAGGGGGAGGAGAAGAAGACGGATGATTTAGAAGATTTTCAGGGCTGCCATCTGGAACTACGGGCCTATTGTGACTTTCGGGAGCTCCATTGATGCTGTTCTGAAGCGTTTGCAGAATTGGTGGAAGAGATGACATCACAGATGTTGTGGAGGTGGGCGTAAAGGTGGATGGAGTGGAGCTCAATGTTCTTATAGGAGATTCTACCGAGAGAGATGTTTTCGAGGAAGTTTCGCCCGTATGGTTCAGATGGTGGATGTCGGCAGCTTCATTTTTGGAAATTTGGTTCTGGAGGTTAGCGAGGCTCTGCTGTAGACTCTGG
This sequence comes from Platorchestia sp. MABIK, assembly GCA_014220935.1. NCBI lineage: Eukaryota > Metazoa > Arthropoda > Malacostraca > Amphipoda > Talitridae > Platorchestia > Platorchestia sp. MABIK. The sequence continues at coordinate 59,488 of JACJUY010001952.1, forward strand.
ATATCAGGCGCGCCAGAACTTACAGCTCCCTCTGAAGTGTACTGTGAAAGACCAAACTGAGACAGACCCGAGCTTCCCAAAGAGGAAGTCGGTAGGCCTCCAGCTGAGTATGGAGTTTCTTCTCCCTTCGGAATGATGTCCCCTATTGGAGTTGTGTCCATCTCTTCTATGTTGGTTTTCATGGAAAGTCTTGAAGCTCCACTTGATGTAGGGTCATGGTTAGGCCCTCCGCTGTTGTTCACTGACGATGAAGAAGAAAAGTTCTCGCTTGCTACGGACTCGGCATTTCTGATCTTGTCAACAATGCTTTGTGCGTCACTTGCCTCGCTCGTGGATCCGCTCGCGTTCGTCATGCTCGTGTTGCCGCACATTTTCTCCACTGTCCGGTACAGCTGCAAAAAAAATGAAACACTCGTTAACACTTGCGATCATGAAGAACGCCAGTAATAAATGATTAAATTAGATTAAATCAATTTATACTAGGTTTTCAAGCCTCCCTAGCCACAAAAACGTTGTTCGAAAGAGAAGAAGGCATCTCCTATCTAGTAGTTTAGGGAATGTAGAATTTATTTACTAGGAGTGTCCTTGCACGAGATCCCTTCCGCATAGAAACAGTAATGTCAAGAAGAAAGGTCATGAAACGAGATAAAAGATGAAGAAGACAGTAGTAGGTGACGAAAAACAGGACAAAACCAAGAACTCTTTATATATCACCAAAAAATGCCTTGTCTAATTCTCAGTTCCGGACCTCACATATTTCTTCTATAGGAGCGCAAATTCTCATAGATACAATAGTTTTATCACTCAAAGAGTAGTTCTTAATTTTTATCAAGCGTCAAAAATTCCTTACTTTATTAGATACTGTTAGTAATATGAAAATTTCCATTATTGTATTATTAAAAGAATGGGGTGCACTAGAATTAATTAGTCGAATTCAGCGAATCACTAAGATTATTAATAAGCACTGCATGCGACGGAGAGCTTGCTTGACAACTTGTGCTATTTAACCTGATCGTTATGAGGTAAACTTGTTCATCGTGAAATTAATTATCAGCACTGATTCATCACATACAAATTCAGAGTCAAACACGTAAATACCTTAAAATTTATTTTCCTAATTTTAAAAACCCTTCTGCCAAACCTCCTTGAAATATTCTACAGAATAGATGTCGTCAATAACAAAGATGGGATACACTTTGAGTTTTGAGGAGGAATTTTCATTCAGAATTCGCCGATCTTCTCGTCGACCACCCAACCTGAGCGGCAAAATTCTTGCCATAAGTCAGAAAAGATCTTGCGCGACATGGGCGCTCGTACGCGATCGACCGATGCGGCCGTGCAATATTACTGACTATCAATCCGCTTGTTGAGTTTTCATCGCGTCCAGGGGCAAGAAGAGGATTTTTGTACGCAAAATTCGACGTCTAAAATAAACGAGACACGATACTCAGCTTCCGTCTCGATATCAGCGGGTAAAAATTTCTCGTGTTCGACTCGGGAATATGAATTTGTTTCATTAAATGCAAAAGCCTGTTTTAGATGTTGTTGATGATTTCTGAACGACTGTAAAAACTTGATAAGAGCATAATAGATTTTAAAATATTTCATATGAAAAGTGTGAGAAGAAATCTGAGGTTGATTCAGCACCAGGAGAGAAACTCGACTTTAGTCAAAGCGTTCTCGCTAAAATCATTGCATTTTAACGAGCTAACAAATGTTCAGCTACGCTGAACAAACATTTCTATGAATAACCAAACGAAGCTTGGCTCGAAAATGAGTTATTGGTGGTAGCACGATTTCGCCATGTGGCATTCGTTTATCATTTAACTCATTGATTAACCTCATTCGTTTACCATTTACATTATTCGTTCATCATTGAACATATTTACCTCATTCATCTACATCAATAGTTTATCATTCATCTTATTTACCTCATTCATTTACTTAATTCGTTCATCATTTACCTTATTTAACCCGTTTGTTTACATTATTACCATTCATCGTCCAGCAATACGCTGCCTTTTCAGAACTTCAGAGGGCATAATATTCGAGTGATGAATGTTTCTACGAATGTTTCTATTCGAGTGTTTCTAAATTTCGAAGATTTTTTCTGAAGCAGTACAATTTTCATTTTTTGCTGCCGTCATAACCAGATGAAAATTAAAAAAAAAAATGAAAGTAGTTCAGTCAAGGCAGCCGCTATGTATACTTATTGAGTTCTCCGTGCAGTGAAAATGTCAGGTGTCCACGGGTACGCCTTCCCATTGTTTTTTTCGCTCCTTGCACTGGATTTCGTTTCCGACAGGCTTACGAGAAAGAACTTCCTGTGCAATACTTTGAACAAATTTAAAGTAAAAACAGGAAAGTTCATCTCAGCTACTTTAGGAGCTCGCAGTTAATTCAATATTGGGTTGATTCTATTGGTATGTAAAATTCCGCAGAGGTTGTTTTTTCATCAAAAGTTGGTGCCTGAGAAAATATATCGTACTGTTAGAAACACAGGGCATAATGCTCAGCCAAAATTTAGTTAGATGCAAAAAATTCATTGGAATTCACCGTAAAAATTAAATCAAATCTAACGATGCTTTAGATTATGTTAAATTAGATTAGATGTTAGGTTAAGCCTCCCTGTCGGCAACAAAGGCGATTCAAAGAGAGGAAGGAGAAAGGCACCATATTTAGTATGGAGATAAGGGAACGCGGAATCTATGCCAAGGAGCATGGAAAAATTATGTTGAGAAAGAAGTTCATGAAACGAGATAAAAGTTGAAGAAGAAGGCAGTAGGAGGTTAAAAAACCGGACAGCATTGAACCGGAAAAAAGATGGTCCTTAAATAGCAAAAAAAAAACCTTTTTTATTTGAACAAAATGAAGGCCTGCCTAACTCTCAGCTCGGGACCTCACCTCTTCCCCCTGGGATTACTAATTCCAATGGATGCAATATTAGTATCCCCTGAAGGATTTAAATTGTGTTATCAGTTAATAATACTAATGAAATGACTTGGATAGAATTTTCCCTAAATGTTAAATTCGTTTAAGAATAAACTCAAAATGCCGATGCTATTTCAAACTACTCATAGAGCTTCAATGTCATCGCCCATCGAAAAGTCTTGCGAGCGCAGTATTTTCATTCAGCTTGGGATGAGGAGGCGAATTAAATCATCAAATATATTCATTTTTTACATAACAGCATTGAATTCCATCATAATCCCGCTTAAGGCACAATTTGAAATGAAGAACAAATTTAGACGATTACTTGCACCTCTGCAGCGTGAATAAGTGAGTTTTTAAGTCCATCAGAAAGTGTTTCATGAGTTACTCTAGTTTAAAACTCCCAAACCCACACACACTAGAGCAGCTCATGAAACGACAAAACTGTTATTCGCTTGCAGACTTTCTAAAAAAAACATTCAGAGAACGTCGAACTGAAATTTGGTACTTGTTCAAACTGGTCGTCAAGACTTGGTGAAAAGAGCACCGCACAGCAAAATCAAGCCTTCAAGTTTGCAGTGCATAGTTAAGGTCTTGCCGGTATTGCGTCATAAATCTACGGGGCGACTCTCCCTGGCTGGTGATGGTAAACATTCGCTAACAAATGGCCCCACTCAGTGCGAGCGTTTCGTAATACATCATGGCGGCCTCTTGATTTGGCGGGATTTCCTCAAGAGAAGGTGCTGCATTCTCGCTAAAATTACCCTCCCTACAGGAACACAACAAAATTGATGTCCTACTGCTTGAAAATTCCTTCGAGAACGCAAAAACACGGGTCAAATTATTGCTTCGCTTTGCTTTTTTGCAGTGCATGCTAGGAAATAGATAAAAAAGCTAACACATCCATGCCTAAATTTTCAAGTGTGAATACCCTTGTGTGAGGCCACACCTAGTGTCTAATGTTACCTCTCATATAAAACAAACTCTTAGGTAAGATGCGCGCGTACCAGCTTGAATCGTAATTACCACAGCTCCCAAAACCACTCTTGTCATACTTAAGACCGATGTGGTAGTCAAGGGTGCAACAACGTACGAAGACGATCACCAACGTGAAATTTAGACATTGTATTTCAATGGCATCAAATGGGTACAAAGATTTGAGGTTGTGAGTGAAGCTACAGGCAAAATCCGTTTTAAATATCTTCGAATGGGAAAATTAAATAAAATTTTAATCGACCAGAAAAATGTATAAAAACACTAGCACTCTTTCTTGGTCGAGAACATTGGATCAGTCACTCTTACAGCAGATAACAACGGGACAGAATATTGCGAGGTAAGGTTCAAACCCACTATAGGCTCCTAATTTAGAGTTGCTGACGTTGTGGGCTTTGGTATGCTCGGGAAAATGAGTACGTATAGGAAAAACGAGTATCGAAAATGAAAGATCTTGGTTACATACCAGAGGACATATTTTTCAATAATTTAAATTGTTTACAGCGCTACAGCAGAGAACTTAAGTTCTAAGCAGAGTTGACCACGCTACATCTTATGGCACGTAGCCTAGCCAAGTCCCACGTAGCCTAGCCAAGTCCCACGTAGCCTAGCCAAGTCCCACGTAGCCTAGCCAAGTCCCACGTAGCCTAGCCAGGTCCCACGTAGCCTTGCCAAGTCCCACGTAGCCTAGCCAAGTCCCACGTAGCCTAGCCAAGTTCCACGTAGCCTAGCCAAATCCCACGTAGCCTAGCCAAGTCCCACGTAGCCTAGCCAAGTCCCGTACAAGAAGAACTTCTGCTGCTTGCTGTACTGCCGCAACGATGTTGATTGTTTGAAAATTCGATCCCAAGACAATCTCCTTCTCCCTCCAGAAGCAGTTGATGAATCTCACATGTCCCTCGAGGAGTGTGAAGCCTTCAACACGTTAACTGAGATGGGGGAAACTGAAGTTCAATTTTCAATTCAAATTTAAAGTCAACTGTAGTACGCAATTTTAAAAATAACGAATATTTACTGGATCGTATCTTCATTTAATTTTCATTGAAGTATTTACAAAAATTGAGTTAGTGACTGCAGGTCGGTCAGCAGCATTATGAAAATTCCCGCAGTGACCACCGGTGGGTCCCTTCGCAGGAAACGTGATAACATATACTGCTAACCTACGACCTCATCAGCGCCTCGCTCTCTGATGACGCCTTCGTCAGAGACAACTCTGGTAGTGAACTCTAGACCGTAGACCTGGACTGCGGCTCATAAGTTAGAAATATAACTGCTTTGCTGTAGGATTAAAATCAATAGTTTTATGATAATTTTAAAATTGCAGTAGTATAGCTGCTTTGCTGTAGGCTTCATAGCAATCGTCTTACGATAGTTTAATACTGGCTGTAATGTAACTGCTTTACCTACAAACTACAAGCGTTTATCTTCAGGTTTATGGACTTCAGGCGTTTTCAATAATGAGGAAGAGGCTGCGAGAGATGTGAAAGATCACGGTGAGGATTTAGCGAAAGAAAATAAATGTTCTGAGAAGTCATTCTAAGATTTATTTGCTTAGCGTTTTTGACGAATTTATACCCGAATAAAAAGATTAAGAAATTGAAAGTGAAGGTTTTTACCGATTCAATTATTGTAAAGTCTTAAAATTTGCTAAAACAAATATATGTTAGTAAGCAGATTTATAACGACTGTTCTACATGATTAATTAATGCGCTTACAGGCAAAATAATGATTCATTTTTTTCATTGCTATTAAAATAAATTTTAAAAATTTAGGCATAGGGAACATAATTTACATGTAATGAAACGGTTGGCGATTCAGAATCAGATGCTACATAGTCATGAAAGGCTTCACGAACAAATATATCCCAAAATTCCCTCAATGTAATATTTCTTTAGTCGGATCAATTCTCGTTGAGTTTCTAGATCAGTTGCTAGTCGAAAGGCTGATTTTTACAAGCTCAAAGTATCGTAAGTCGTGCACGGCGACTCGAACGTACGAGCGACAAGCCACCAAACACGACCCTCTGCGAATTCAAACAAAAAAAAAAAAAATTAAAGAGAAATGCTAATTTTCCTGTGTACGGAAACCTTAAAGCAGCATTAGGTACTATAGTATTCTTTTATAAGAGTTAACGGAAGTTTTTGAAAAACCCTGATGACCACGCCGGTATTTTCGGATCAAGAAGAAGGTAATGTTCATTTGAAAGTGATCCCGGGTACATAACTGAGTATTTTCTTGGTTCCCATCCTGAATGTGCAGCTCGCCGCTTTTGTGCGGAGCTTTAACGTTTTCATCTGCGTAAAGGCTTCAATCTCTTCTCAAGAAGACATGTAAAGCACATACTAATATCGTCATTTAAAATATAAAGTATTTCAAGGAATCCGAAGCCGATTTATAATATCGTATGCTTAACAGGATCAAAGACAGTCCAAAAATAAGCTTAACATACTTGTGATCTTGAATCTGAGTGAACAATTTAATTGAAAGATAATATGTCTTTCACGAGAAAAAGCTCACCTAAGAATACGCAGAATTTTGCACAAGCACGAAAATTATTTCCTAGCCTGAAAAGTTTACGACTTCCCCATTTGAATTGAGTTTAACGAAAGTTATTTCGTATGCCAGGAAAATTGAAGAAGTTTGAATAGAGATTAACGCACCAAGACTTGGTTGAGCAATTCGATGAGAGCCAGAAGTGCACCTAGCATGCGGCACACCCTGTATTAAAAAGGCACCTCACCTCCCGGAGCCCTTCTATCGATCGTCGGTTGCATACGCTGCTTCTTGAAACTGGCCTGCCGTGTAAATAAGTCCGCGGTGACTGCACGCTGCATTTCATTAGCACTCAAGGTACCTTTTTTAATTGCAAATGAGGGATTCTAATGAGCAGTTGTAATTTAGGCGTTTACTTATCAAAACCAGCAAAGAGCACATGGATATTCTGCACTTGAAGATACATAACAATTTTGGGAGGAGATACTTCATACAACGGAGTTTTTGTGCGGAGCTTCAACTTCAACTTCAACGCAGCTGAAAAAATGGGAGCTAGAACTTCAATTTCGCTCCCAAGTCCCGGAGTTAAAAATGTTACATTGATCCATAAAAAAGTTGGCTATTTCGTCTCGAAAACGAAGCACACTCGAGTGTTGGTGCTACACTCGTCGACTTTGTACACAATAGTTACAACAGCTTCATTTATGGGTCGTTTTCATTGCTTTGTTTACGTCTTTTACATTTTGTACAAGACAATCAATATACAAGAACATTAAGTATATTGGTTAACGGAAACTATTTCTAGTTAGTCATCACTAAAAAGGTTGTTTTTTATAGGGAACAAAGTCAAACTTAATTTCAAGTTTAATTTTCAATGGATGGGGAAATACTGAAATAGGAATCAGTTACGACTGCAGTTACAAACTTGGAGTTAAATGTGTGCAGAAAGCACAACATGAGCAGCTCTGTTTCACTGCTCAAGCTCTGATAGTAAATTGTCTCGCACCGAATGTGACATGATCCGAATTTTGTATTACCATTACGTCACTAGCTCATGCGGATCATATTCACGTTCAACTTAGACATATTTACAAAGTTTCGAGGCATATATAATTTCAGATTCGTTCTTATTCGTTGAATATCTACTCTTCAAAAATCGAATTAGTTTAAGAGCATCGTAGTCCCTCTTACGAACTACGTAAGGAGCAATGAAAGCTAGAATTGAGGAAATATTAAAGCCTGCACTATAAATAGGAAATTTCATTTCAAATTAACCATTGAGAGTGATTTTCAAAATCAGTATTAACCGCAACTGTTTTGAAATTATTTTTCCATGAAAATGAAATGAATTTATGTGACATTCAGTAGTTTTTCAAGCATCAGGTTATTATTTAGCAATTTAAATAACAGCAGGGAACCTATAAATTATCTCATAACTAAAAGCAAAATGGTCCAAATGTGGCATTTTACGAAACATAGAAAACAATAAGCAAGGATACAGTTTGAAATTTCACACTCAAAGAAAATGACGTAATTTTCAGTGAGTTCAAGGTAGTATTTGAGATCTCTGAATTAGTTTATTTGGATGTGAAAAATTATAAATTTCAGGTCAGAAGGAACATAAAGGTTTCTGTATTCTGTCAACACCTCACGATTTGTTTCTGAAGAATGCTGCAATATGCCCTGCAATACCGTTTTTTAATTATATTGTCACATGTCGCTTGAGCAGAAATTTGTGAAAGCCTTATTTTCTTTCTCCCAGTAGCCAAGTTGAATAGTATAACACATATTCTAATCTTCGGCATTATACGAAAAGTCAACTGCTATCCCTAAGGATTACGAGTCCCAATCATTTATCAATTCTGACCAGAGGTATTGTTCGATAGTCATATCAGCAATTATTAATGATCACAGTTTTAAAATGAACTCTCGAAGAGATGATTTTGATTGATTCATGACCTTTTAACAGCGTTTTAGTATAATACATTTTCAGTTTATTTCAAAGTCGTTTGCGTTTTACAGTATTTATATGCCGAACAGACGGTGTTGAGTTTCGTAGTTATCGTTAAGATATTTCCCGAGGCAAGTCCAATAGTGTGATTTGATGTCATGTTAAGGCATTTCTCTGCGAATTAGCGAAGAAAAACTTGAGCTCAGCTGCAGTGATTGAAAGTGCCTTCCACGAGCTCAATCTGTCCAAAGAATTTCCATTTGGCCTGAAATTATCGACAGAAGAATTTCTTTGGAGTTTCAGGCTTTTGGAAGGGCTGAGTGCTCTCCAATTTCCTTTCAAGCGAGCACGCTGCCGGAGTGCAAAGAGTGCCAGAGGAGACAAGTTTCCCTTCACAATTTCGTCACAAGAATATAAGGCTTGGGCGGGCGAGTAGTCCCCGAAGCTACTTACAAATGCGCATCCATTTGTAGCAGCAGCGCCACTATTCTCTCCGTTCCATAATAATATTCCATCAAAGTCATCGAAAGTGAATTCAAAACTCCTTGGGCTCGGAAAGGAAATGAGAGAAGCACAAAAAACGAACGCGATATTTTCGTCGAAAGAAGACTCGTGCTTCTGGCAGCGGCACGTAACGGATTTTCAGTTCAAAATGCTAGCTCCGCCCACCAACGAGCGGTGAGGGTTGGCCAAGCCAGCGCTCCGCCTTCATCAAGAAGTTTTTCTTACTCGACGAATGATCTTAAAACCTCCCTCTTTCGCCGTGCAGAATATAAAGCTGCCCTCTTGGAACCGAGATGACGGCTCCTTTTAAAAACAACTCTTCCCTCGCTCGCTCACCCCCGAAATGAGGGTTTGAGGAGCAACCCCATCGCTCTCCCGCCTCCCGCTCCAGGCTTGCCAACCTGTCCCCAAGGAAGAGACAAATAGCAAGGGGGAAGAACAAGAACAAATAGAAGAAATAGAAGCTTCCAACCAAGGCAACTGGATGAGAATGCACCACGCTTTTCATTTTGTGAGCTGCTCTTCCGAATACAAGGAACGCGTAATGATTTCCCTTATTAGAATCTTTTCAGAATCCAAATGGAAATTGCATATCATCAGTAACCTCGTCGCGTAAATCATTTTCTGAACAATTTTGCCCTGGAATTGGAGTAACTGACAGGGAGCATTTTTACATCCAAGAGAACTTTTGAGACAAGTACGTCGAAAGCAGCGCAGCTTATTAATTGCAATTTGGGTTAATTAATATATTGCCTTCACGCGTGCTGAGTTCTAGCCTGATAACAGCTGTGGAAAATTGGCTGAGCAAAATGGAAACTCTGGTGAACTTACGAAATAAAGGAAATACTCCTCAACGTCGCAAATTTTTTAGTTCTGCAGGTGATGCGAACAGTTTTACGTGAGTCCTCTCGGACGAATGCACGAGGGCATAACAACGCTTTGAAATCAACAGTACAGAAACGTTCAAAAACGCTGCTGACATTTGAATAGTTTAGAATAAATTGGAATGATTTAATGAACACTTACTTTCAGTTTTGCATTTCGTGAAATGATAAATAGTAACTGCTGCATTTACAACTCATTTTACGGTTGCTTTTTTGAAAGTAATTTGAAATTCATAGTATTGCTTTTGCGACAGCTCTCGCATCACTCCATCTCTCTCAGGGAATTTAAATTTTTAAAATTTTGCAATCTTTTAAGAAAAATGAGTAATTTTTCCCTTAATCTGAAGAATGAAGAATTCAAAAGTTACACAGACGCAAACAGAGAAGTGGAAGAGAGCACTACGCAACACAGGCTCGAGCGGGAACATGATCTCGAGGATATGCATGCGTGAGTCGAACCATGAGGATGTTCTGAGGAAACAATTTTGTAGCATGCAAAAATATCTACGTTCTAAATAACGCTTCAGAAAAGTGAATGCTTGCTTGTGTCCAACTTAAAGAATTTTGGTAGTGGAGTAAAGAACTGAAATAACTTCCCAGACGCGTCATTCGAATGCAAATACATAAGGTTGGGCGATAACACTAGCATACAGGTACGTAATTTTTTAAACCTACGTAAAAATAGGAGAACGTTTTTTTGTCAGCTGTTTGAAAAAACAATCACAAATACCATAAAAACTATTTACCAGCATGTATATTTTTGAATAGTTATTTTGAGTTAAAGATACGGATATTGTGAGTGGTGGAAAGGTACTGTTATTTTCACTGATGCTTTGCTTCCTAAGTGAAATTCTTATTGCATAATTCTACGGAAGGCGCTATCCAAATTTTTGTTACTCGTACGCGCCGTTTTCTTTCAACTTTTCTTACATGTTCCAGGAATAACTGTGCTACATGAAATGTCAGAGCCTGCAAGACACGTAGTGTGAGCTTCTGTAATAGCTTTCAAGAAATTTGGAGCTCAAATTATTCTGAGCGCGAACTAAAGCATACTCGATTTGATCTAAAAAAAAGAATTAACAAGCATGTAAGGCAGAAGTTGCGAAGTTCCCTAGAAACCGAAAACTAAACGCTGAATAAATAAGTTATGGAAACTAGCAGAATTAAGTTCCACTCATTTTTTCATTTTTCTTTGTCGGAGTAATCTTCCCTGGAATAGATGCACGCATGACCAAAGGAGATGAAAACGAACCGTTATGCTCACAAGTTTCAAAACATGGCAGTCCCTTTTCTGATCATGGGTACTCGAAATTTTGAGGATGAACCACTCCGTTGATTTATTCCCGAATTATCGTAAAAATATCACATGGATGTCCAAATGTACCTAGGACTCCCAACATCAATGTGCCAATCCAGAGAGTAGCTTGAATTTACACTTTTTAACTTGATAACATTGCTTAGTGAATTTTTAGGTGTCTTCTGGTACTTTCCGATCAGAGGTAACCAGCTGTGCGAAAGTTCGTACACAGGCTCCAAATTCCCAGCTCCGCGCTCTTTTCACTCTATGCCAGAGAGCAATTGTGCGGGCGTCTGCATTTTCATTTTTACTTTGAGTAACGTTCGAGTCTTCGAAATGCTTCCAATGGAGTCCCGCACCATTAAGGCCAGATTTAATCGATGAATCATATTGATGGCAAGCATTTTATGAATAATATTCATTGTCGAGGAAATATAACCATTTAATTTCATTCGAAACAGAGACGTCTTTACTGTCGGTTCGTTACATTAACTAAGGTGCATTTGCAATCTCACTTGCATACTCTAGATACTCTCTACACCTGATACATACATCCTTGTCTACTATTGGTCTGATCATTGAATCTAAACCACGGAATGTTATTTTTTTTATCACGACAGATGATCGAGAAAAAAGTAAGAATCATTCGTTCGTCAGCAGTGGAACAGTAAGTCCGATGAAAAGCATTCATCATCAACTCAAGAATAAAATCTTAATTGGAAACTAATAATTGATTTATGCACCAGCTGCTAGGTGACTAATGTATCAGAACGTTACGAGCAGGGTGCCTCACCATTCTTGATATTGCCTTCAAAATCTCTTTCCTTTAAACGGGGTACTTTCCGAAAATTCTTCTCTTTACTTTCACCGAGAGGTGGCTATTCGAAGTAAGTTGCCTCCTCTGTTTTAGGAGATTGCAATTTGGTCTAGTAATAGCAATTACATGGTTTTACCATAGCTCGTGATGACACGTGACGGACAAGAAATTGTAGATATCATAAGAACACATTTGACGGCGGTAAAAAGAGGTTTTACTGTACTACAGGAAAAGGCAATGAACCTACCTTGACAATGATATCATACGTAGATCAATGACAAGAACTGTCGAGACTCGTCTAAGTGTTACTTTTGTCTTCAGTGATCACGACTGAAGTTTTCCAATTTCAGTGTCAAGCATGCAGGACACAAAAAATACGACCAACATCCAGCAAAAAAGGAATTAAACAGCTCAATGTTGACAAAAAAAAAGGAACATATTTGATATATTTAGGTGCTGCTTCTCAGATCTTTAATGCATCTGTTAAAAACTGAAGACTAAAATTGCTGAATAATACAATTAATTCCGCTAGTGAGCACGAGATAGATTTCATTAAAAATTGAACTACCTCTTACGAACAAAGAAGGACATGCATTTCCAATTAAAGTAAAAGTTGGTTCCAGCCTCTCTAACCACAACCAAGTTGTTCCGAAGAGAAGAAAAAGGATCGAAGGCTCCACTTCAAATGAAATTTGTGTAATGCTGGGAATCTATGCTCAATGGTGTGTCACTACTTCACACAACAGTGAGGTAGAAAGAAGTTTATGGAACAAGATAAAAATGAAGCTGAAATAAGCAGGTGCTGAAATAAAGGGCTGCTTTGAATGAGAAAAGATGCCGTGAAAAAAATTCATTTCAACGGAAGGATTTCAGTATATCGGATTTTACACTTTCCTTCGCTCTATTTTTGCTAAACTGTTTCAATTATTTTACGTATTTGCTTATTAAATTTGCTTAAAACAGGTAACAGCAGTAAACCGAACACAGACGGTCTGTAAAAAAACAAAAAATCAATTCTATTTCAACAAAAAGAACGCCTACCTAACCTATAGCTTGGGACCTTACATAATCCCCTGGGAGCGCTAATTCCCATAGATACAATAGTTGTTTCCCCATAAGGGGAGGGTATTTCTTTAAAGCAGGTAACTGACCAGAACATGGTTTTGAATTTCATTTTTATTTGCGCTTATCCAATATCCAAAGTCAGATGATGGTCTTACTTAATGAATTTTAGTGTCATTTGAAATCGAATGCTAAAATGCAGTTTAATTACCGTTGATTTTTTTTTATTTTTCAGTTAGATTAGATTAGATTTCTAGTTAGTTTAAGCCTCCCTATCCGCAACAAAGGCGATCCAAAGAGAGGAAGGAAGAAGGCACCATTTAGTATGGAGTTAAGGGAACGCGGAATCCATGCGGAAAGGGCATAGAAACAGTATGATAAGAAAGAAGTTCATGAAACAAGATCAAAGTTGAAGAAGAAAGTAGTAGGTGTTGAAAAAACAGGACAGCAGTGAACCGAAAAAAAGTTGGTCCGTTACGAAACAAAAACCTATGTTATTTTAAAAAAAAGAAAGCCTACCTAACCTTTAGCTCGGGCCCTCACATTGCCCCCCTGGGAGCGCTAATTCCCATAGATACAATAATTGTATCCCCCTGAGGGGTTTTATTTTTCAGTATAAGTCGCACGAGTTAACGTG
>JACJUY010001952.1:75965-90433 GCA_014220935.1 Platorchestia sp. MABIK
AACCTATTTTATTTCAACAAAAAGGAAGCCTACCTAACCCTTAGCTCGGGCCCTCACATAGTCCCCCTGGGAGCGCTAATTCCCATAGATACAACAGTTGTATCCCCCTGAGGGGTTACTAAAACTTTCTATCTATAATAGTTTGACGTAATAAATGTTTGAAATGGTAAAGTAAATTATGGGCCAGCTTGCATATGAACTATGGGATAAGGGGAACCTATGCATAAAGTGTGTTCCCATTAAGATTACACCGTGCCGAGAAAAAGTAAGTAAAGAAGAAGAGAAAGAAGAGATAAAGATGAGACAAGAAAGAATGCATGAGAACGGAAAGAAGCAAAGTGGGCAGTGAGTCGCAAAAGCCCATCGATAGCTAGGGTAACCTAACAATATCCACCTGGGGATATCAAATCATAGAGTAGACAAGGATAACTAACTTTTGTCTACAGCCAATCCTAATCTCTCTGACAGGACTTGCTCGGAAAAACTCCAGGCGGATGGTATATTGGGTTTCCCCTAAGCCATCCCCGCCAAATGGGTGAACACCCCCAGCCGTAGCCGTGATACCGCAAGTGTATCTTCAAAGTCATACCCGTCACATGGGCGATACCGCAAGTGATACTGCAAGTGATTTAGGGCAGGACTTGCAGCCCATGCAGTAGGTCGGGGCGTCCCCACGTGACACGGCGCACGTGCTTGTCAGGTCTGCTCTGTAGACTCCAGAATGCAAATCCCACACTGCAAACCTCGGACTCTAGACCCTGCACTGCAAACCAGGATTGTTAACTCCGCTCTGCAGGCCTCGCACTACAGACCCTGCGCTGTAAGCCCCTCTCTGCAGACCCGCGCTACAATTGCATAAAGCAGCGCAGGCTGCGCCTCTTTTAATGACAACGCCAGGCCTCGTAGGCTTTTTGACGCAGCTGCAGCTTTCCTCGAACTTGCTCGACTGCTTTACCTGAAATTCAATTGACCAGTGACGTCAAATATTGATTTCCACGAGTGTTCTGTACCTGGAAAAGCAAGCACACACCTGGACTCGCCCGTTCTCGGACAAATTTGCGAAACTTCTCAATTTTTGCGTAAAAAGTGGTTGTATCTTTTGTAGGTGAGTTACCAGCGTGTGACCATTAAAACTCAAGTTAGAATGAAGGGTACTGTGGCTGGAGACTTGTAGGCTGTTCGAGTGAGGTATACAGATGGTTGATTCACTTTTTAAACCTATTATTTCTCGAGAATGAAATCGTACTGTGAATTTTTCTAGGTGTTTTTCTTTAGCGTCGCATTTCGGTAACTATTATGGCTACATTTAAATATTTTTCTTGCTCTTTTAAGAACAAAATGTGCTAGTGAGTTCCCTCAGTGTTTCATGCTAAGATGATACGATAGTATAGAGTGAAGAGAAACTCTCAAGCGAGTTTTTAAAGAAAGACAAGGGACCCACAATTTCATACTTTATTTACAGCTAAACTGGATCATTGATTTCCTTCCCAATACTAATTCAATCTCGACCATTATACATACGATCGGGAGTGTCATTCGCGCAACAGCGAGGTTCTCTTCCACGTGACTGGCCAGTCTCCTCTTCCGTTTTTGATATTCCTAGTCAATGCTCCAAACTCCTGATATTTTGTTCCGAGTTTTCTTAGAAGAATCCAGATTAATTTTAACATAAGCTGGAAATAACACTTAAGGCGAGAATAAGAAGTAAAAGAGGAAATAAAACATATGACAGGTAAAAGATCATAAAAGCACTCGAACTGATCATATGTTTTCTGCCGAATTTGTACCCGAATGTGTTTTTTGAAGTTCACAGCCGAGTGCCTGTTCCGACTCTATTCTAGTGTCGGTGACAACCTGGTGTCACTGCCACGCACATTACTGGAGTAGAAATGAAGTTAAAAAGAGTTGAAAATGATTATGATAAATGCCATTAGTTAGTTTGAGCATTCCTTACCACAAAATAGGTATGACGAAGAGACGAAGAAGGATTTTACCTTTTAGGATAAAAATAAAAGAAATGGGAGTCTATGAACTGGGTGAGTCCCTAAACCAAGAGCAATAAGGCAGCAAGATAAAAAAAATTTATGAAACAGGAGAAAAGAGAAATAACAAAGTAATAGGAGATAGAAAACCGTCAGCAGTTAATCCTAAAAAATGGTTCGTAAAACAACAACAAAAAATACATTCTATTTCAACTTGAAGAACGTTTGACCTAACTAACGTTCAGCTCGGGATCTAATATTCTCCTATAAACACAATAGTTGTCTCCCCTAGATTAAACAAATTTTTACGATCAAGGGTTAAAGGAGCAAAACTGTCAAATGTAGTTTGTATCCTTTCTTTCTGGCTTGGACATTATTTTTCATTGCTGAAATTATGATTTGAAAGAATCAACTGCAGCAACATGAACAACGATTTGAAACAAATGAACATCTGATTGACTTGTCAAAAAGAAACTAAATTACTGCATTTTCATACACTTCAAATCGAACTTAACTTGACCACAAAAAGACGAAGAAATCATAATAAATTTTTGCTATGTTTTCAAAGTGGAATGCAAACAGTTCATTTTTCACTCAACGAAAGACAGACTGTGATTGGACAACGAGCATATTTGTGCTCATTGTGCATCACTGCACAGTTTATTTTGCACAACGAACCTACACTCGATATCGCTGCTGATCATGCAGGTCACAATCGTGCTGGGTCACAAGGCATGACTGCACAAATTGTAATTGCCTGCAATGATGCATGCACCCATAGTATTGAGAAATAAATTTACCCCTTATGTTAGAAACTCTTGGTTTGTTTACTTCAAAATGTTCGTTCATGAGATGGAGCTGTAAATAAACGAAAAACATTCTTCGTAAATCTTAAAAGCTTACTTTTAGCGCGTGTATAATACCTTCCCTACTTTTCATCAATATTTACACCCAGCCAGTCAGAATTTGTTGTGAAAATTATTCGATGGTGTTGTTAGCGTTGCTAGTGTATCTTATTCTTTCTAGATTCTCTGTGCAGAATAAACACCGTCACGAAAACTTCCCATGGATTAATTTGAATGTTGAGCTCTTCATGCAGTAACGTTATTTTCAAGCTGCTTTCTAAAAACTATTCCTTACATAGAATAAAACTCAAGTCTTCATAACGAAACGTGCACAGTACCTAGAATTATAAGTTTGAGATATATATGAAATTGCCGGTATTGAACCAATGCTCAGGGTACGAAGAAAACCAACAGTTTTTTTACAACTGTCTTACATAGTTCCCATGGTGTACCCACCGCCCTCAGCCGGAAAAGCGTAAATAAAAATCAGCGAAAAGAAACGAGAAATTAAAGAAAATCAAAGTGAAAATTCTAAGCTAGAACATCGTAAACTGCTCAGCCAGCAGACGCAGAGTCCTTAATTGGCCACTTGATTCGCGGAAAATTGGAGATTAAAGCAAAGCACAAAAAAAATGAACAGCCGAAGCTCAAAAACGTTGTATAAAACGATTTTTTTATTTGAATTGACGAACGTTCAGCTGGGAGGTTACGAAAGGAAAAAAGACCACACATATAAAGAAAGACCACAGACATAAGGAAAAATAACATTTAAAAAGACTACAAGCCTTTGCATTGGAAAACTTAACCCTGGACCAAAAATATAACAGAACGCACCACTCCAGTTTCACTTTACCGCTGAAACATCTTGGATTTTATCCGCCCAATGCATAAATTTTATTTGGGGGACTAAAATCATAGATGCAGATTCTAAAATCATCGACGCAGAGGCTAAAATCATTGATGCAGATGCTAAAATTATGGACGCAAAGTTAGACTGCGACGGTAGTCGACTATGTTCCCCCTTCGGTAAAGCATCTCCATTGCGAGCAACTTCTTCAAGGTGGCTCACTACGCTCTAAAGATGCTCGGCACACAGGTCATGAAGAATGGCCAGAACAACTCCGTCATGTGAAGCACAACATGTCTAGTGTTCCAGCCCGGGTCTGGTGCGAGTGATCTTTCCGAGCGCAGAAGCCCATCAAACGAGCGGTCGTTATCTCCCGAGCGCAGTGGCTGCTGCTTTTGGTTCCTAAATTTGCAGATTCGCGGAAAAACACGACGAAAATTCTATTTGAGTGAAACTGACGTTCATAACAACTGCTCGAGAATTTTCCTTATGATTTAAATCAATTTTAAGTAGCACGAATAATACTGAAAATTAATTTTGAGATTACGTTTTTTTTGCTTGAGTTTCAAACCTTGGCTTGAATTAATGATTGACTGAAATTGCAATGGAAACAATGAATCATGAAAAAAGAAAAATTAGGGACCTGGTGTAATTTATTTAGTGGAAGTGGTGGAATACACGTGGCGCTTAACGCAATGTTCTCCGGTAGAGTTAATTAAGGATAAAACATTTACACGGAATTAATAAGTGAAATTAAATCAAATCCTTAGCTCCGGGAAAATGCATTTAGTGCTTATAGTGTCAACAATTCTGCGTTAAATTCTTAAAAATTCATCCATTTGACAAATACCATTCATTCATCTCTAGCGTTATATTTTAAACTGTTAGAAAACATCTTCCAGCATTTGCTACTACTACTGCTCCCCTCACCTCTCAAATAACCGTTGTCAGAAAATCGTTCAAGCCTTAAAAACGGTACCCGCATTAGTAGATGAAAGCAAGTTTTACTCAGCAGTGCTTCAATCACGGAAAAATAACACAAGCATTGGGAAAATAGTAACTCTGGTATTAAAGATCTATTTTTAGGCCCGCACAAGTGGTAATCAAACTAGCAAAACACAAACGTTCGACATATCTTAAAATGACTTCTGGTTCGTACAACGGAAAAAATTTAGCGTATAAATGCTCAAAACCCCAAATTTTTTTAATGTAAGGTTTCTTAGATCAAAACGAAAATATCTTGTTACTCAAATCAAGATCACACTATTCTAAATTGTACAAAAATGAAGCGAAAATTTAAAATAAATACTCCAAGATCCGAATATTTTGAATTACAAGTATAACAAAGAATATATGCAGCTTTACAAACACGAATGTAAGAATG
The DNA here is from genome assembly GCA_014220935.1 of Platorchestia sp. MABIK. Lineage (NCBI taxonomy): Eukaryota > Metazoa > Arthropoda > Malacostraca > Amphipoda > Talitridae > Platorchestia > Platorchestia sp. MABIK. The sequence goes on from JACJUY010001952.1 coordinate 81,024, forward strand.
TTGAAGTAACAAACCCAAAAATGGCAACATTTGGACGCATGCGAACCGAGCCCTACAAAGCCTACGGACCTCACCGTGCTCCCTCCCACCTCAGGAGCCTCTAACAAATATTAAAGCTCTCCTCATTTCGTAGACGATAATTTCCGCATCATTTTCGTTTTAATTGCGTAGTTTTACGATGCGAGTTGAGTTATTAGCGTGCAGTGTCGGCCCATTAAAGGCTTTTATTCCGAAGTCTTTACGAGAGTTCCGAGCGTCCTGCTGCAGTTACCCCGCTTTCTAACTGCTCGTGTTCGGTGTGACCCGCCGTGCCGCTGCAGTTCTTGCCTTTTTTTGGCCCGCTTTATGTCACTGTTGCCTAGTTTTACTGCACTCACTTTAGCGGCAGTCTACGCCGTCGTTACTACGTTGTTTCATCAATTTCACGATGCTCATTTCATTATAGGCATTTTTTTGGCGTTTTGAGTGCTGGAGATACAGATATCATGAAAAAATATTTTAAAAGAAAAGTATTCTAAAATGTAATTAATTTATATGCTCTTTCAAGTAAGGACCTGCATACATTTCAAAAATTACAAGATTCATACTAGACTCTGCTGCACCACATTGCTACTTGGCTCAGCGTAAGAGTTTTCAATGAAATAAGAGCTTCATTTTTTTGAAATGCGTTTCGACAAAATGATGATAATAAATCCCAGGTTTGTATCTAGTGTTGTCATGCGTAGTGTTCTTAAATATTTGATTGATTATAGGTTAGTTTTTATTTCCATTACTGTAACAAATTCGTTTTAAAAGAGGAAGTATGCTGACACCATTTAGAATGGAGTAAAGGGAACGCAGAATCTATGCGCAAGATATGGTCCCGCACAAAATTTCATGCGCTTAACTTAAGAAGAATGGTTAGGAAACAATACAAAAGTTGAAGAAGAAATTCAGAGTTGCTGAAAAACAGGATATCAGTGAACCTAAAAAAGACGGTCCAAAACAAAACGAAAAAAGTTTATTTCAACAAAAAAAGTCCTTAACTCTCAGCTTGGGACCTCACTTTTTCTGGCTGGGAGAGCTCATTCCCATAGAGACAATAGTTGGATCCTCCTGAGGGGCTTCATTAGCAGTTCAATTTCAGGATGTAATGAGGAAAACCTCACATTTTGAGCAGGCTTCAGAACTTTTCATGATCATGACTGTTTTTTAACTAAATTAAAATCTTACACACCATTTTTCTTAAAATGGAAATAGAAGATCTGAAAGCTGTAAATCGTACGTGTATTCCTGCTTCGAACGATGTATTTTATAAATTGTTTTAAACATTTTGTTGGATCTTATACACAAAGAAGGAAACCCTTGCATTTTTGACAGATTTCAATGCGTCTTCAGAGCTGATAGTTTCAGGAACTGATCTCTAGGTAAGATACATGATGTTTACGTCAGATTCGAAAAAAAGGAGAATGAACATCGTAGATATATTTGTAGGGATATTTCTATTCATGTAAGTCAACGTAAGAAGCCACGTATGAACTGTGCGGTGGGCGAAGACTCCGACATATCACGTGTACGCTTGTGATTGAGCCCGCATAGTTGAAATAGCGGCTACGATTTGTGGGGCTCCGTCATTTTGAATTGTGAACGTCTACCTGTTCTTTTTAATTTCACTGTTTTGGTATATTCTCTGGAATTCTGTTCTTCTATATTCACGGCTATTACAGTAATTATTTGGAATGCATTTTGTACATAACCAGTTGTGTTGCTACGCGAGTGTCACATAGGATCGTTTGATTTCAATGAAAAGAGAAAAATTGATGAATTTCAGTTGGTTTATTGGTTGAAAACTATCAGAAGTTATGAGGTTACTAAGTATAAACTGATGAGAACAAATAGTGAAGAAAATGTAAGTAAAACGCACATGGAGTTACTGATATTCGCTCCCCGTTGGAAGCGGGAACAGTCACAAAGGCAAAAGATGAAGATACTTCATGATAAATGCAAACACGAAAGTTTCGATAACATCAGAGTGCATGTAATTATGGAACGTTTCCAGTGTAACCTACAAGGAAATTATCGGGAACAGAGTAGGAAATACGAGTCGATGCGAGACTGCAGGCATGCATGTGGTAAGATTTACCTGGAACTAAGAGATTGTGATTCCGATGAAATGCTGGAAGCCAATGAAATGAAAGTAAGAATAACCAGATAATTATTGGTAATAACGGTTCGAGGCAAGAATAAAAGCACAGATTCAAAATCAAAATAGCAGGATAATCATTGATAATAATGGTTCGAGGCAAGAATGAGAGCACAGATTCAGATTGTCACAGTGACAACTTTAATAATGCTTCCCTTAACATTGACATCGCAATGTAGGGAGTTAGGTATAACGAGTGGTTAATTGCATGAGAATCATGAGACGAGCAGCACAAAAGAGTGAGCCGGAAGACTGGGTATGGGAACTGTGTGAGAGGAGACAGTGGGCCGGAGTGTGCACAAAAAGCCCACTCTGTGTTTGCGTAGGCCTGGGAGTTTTGTGCGTGTCGCTGAGAGAGGCAGAGCTTGTTTGTTGGCTCGCCTGCCTTTAAATTAGCGGCTAAATAAACACAGAATAGTTTTAGCGCCGACAGAGATGCTTCTAAAGCAAGTTTATATGACAAAGGCGTGTTAGCTTTGCACTCGCGAGCTCCCACAAAAATGAAGCCTCGTGAACAAGTGTCGCCGGTTTTTTCAGCAATCCATTCTCTTGTTTATTGCAGATTTTACCGACCGTTCTATGTACACGAGCGAACGCCGACTGACATTGCGAAATGCTTAGTTTGAATTTGTCACCACCGAAAAAATTTAACTCCATGGGAACGCAGCATTTGAACATTTTTGTGCTCATGCACCAAGAACGTTCAAGAAGAATTTACCTCATTGGAAAAACGAATGAAATGATCATAATTATAATACTGAAAATAATTTGATGATACTCCGGAGAAAGTATGTCACTGTCTTTCGAAGGTCAGACTATAAAAAAATTTCTGATGTAATGGCGCCTTGATGAATAATTACAGTGGTTATGTAGTGTCTACCATCGTTATTTGTTTTCACAAATTAGTTACTGAAGTGACTAAGGCGATTGATAATTGTTGAATTAAAATGGGGGAAAGAACGCAACAATTTGGCGTGTTCCTGAAATTAAATAAATTGAGTTATGGAAGCATAATTTCAATGGTTCTATTTTCTCGTTCGATGGCATTCGAGCTGAGATTGTATTTCGTTTCAGTTGTGCCTGGAATATAATCTACAGCAGTCGTTCACACATAAATACAAATTTTATATATTCTCCCGTAGATAAAATAGTAATGAAAATTTCCACCCAGGTCGAAATCTCATTCTATTTTCATGGTGTGAGTGGAATTTATTTGTAGATAGAATTGTAATAAAAAGGTCCACCAAGGTTGAAATTTCATTCCCTTTTCATTGTGTGTGTGAAAGAGTGAGAGTCGAGGCCCTAATGCGAAATACTCATCCTCGCATTCTTCATACTTGATGTCACGAAATGGACCTATGATCCAGGGACCCAAAAGCTGATTATTTAAAGGGTGCGCCGCCCGCTGCAAGTAAGCGCGCTCGCACTCCGCGCAATCCTAACATGAGGCGGATTTACTAAAACTCGTGGAAATTAATCCTCCAGCAGATGAGAATGAACATTGCAGAATTTAATGGCATTATGACGCAATCACAGTGACCTGAAATTTTCAATACGTGCTATCTGACAGTATCAGTAGAAATTTTCAGTACGTATTATTATACAGATATCAACATACGGATTTTCGATCTATATGTCATCCACTGACTGGTTGCATCATATTTTTTATTGATTCTATCTGGCTTATCTGAACATGTATTCAATATTGATTATTTTGCTGATGTGAACATAAAGTCAATTTCAATGACCTAATTAGTTTGGATACATATTCAATTCGAATTATCTTGCTGGCGTAAACATGTATTCCATTTTAATTACCTCTCTAATTTGAACAAATTTTCAGTTTGTATTATCGAACCGAAGTGAACATATTTCTATCACCTACTATCTAACGGTCTTATTCATGTTCTCAGAACATATATCTCTGGCTGATCTACACGACATTTTATAACCACACACATTGAAATTACATATTGAATGCCAATGAAATATTGAATTAGAAAATTTTGAATACCAACGAATGTACGAAACGACCAAGAAAAACCACTCGGTTTTCAGATGCAGCTCTTTCATGTATGAGTATTGAGTACACTGGCGCAAGAGGTGTAAGACACGTGCTGTTAGTATCATCAGAAAATTTATTTGCATGTGCTCCCTAAACAGTTTTAATTTGAATAAGTATAAAAAAGTTTTCCTAATATTAGCGACACAAACGGAACCATGATCTCACATTTTGACAACCCTAGAAAATATTTCTTTTTTCATAGGGTGTAGTAAATGCTGTGCTGAATTGATCTCGTTATTGTAGTCAGAGAGGAACAGCAATGAAAACTCTATCTTCAAAACCGTTCAAAGGAATTAGATCTTTTCTTGTTATACAATGCTAATAATTGCAACAATTTGGGGTAAAATAAAATCTGTCGATCGCTGAAAATTAACTAATCAGCGTCATAACACCTGAACTGTTCCATGAAATTTATTTCGTAAGAAAATCACCGTACGAGCGTTTTCGCTTCACAGAAACAATGTACGTGTGAAACATGCGATACAAATGAGCATTATTTCTTCCTTTATGATATTTTAAGGAATTTATGAGTCGATTTGTTAATATTTTGTTGCAACACCCGACCACAGCCGAAAATATTTCGCAGAGTTTTTACCACAAAAAGTACTTGAGTGTTTTGCTTTACTGTTTTTTACCAGAGTTAGGGCACTTCTATAGATACTGACGAGACAAAGCGGGAAATGCAAAAATTGTGTCAAATGTCATAACATAACTAATGAGTGAAATCCAAATCGTAATCTGAATGGTTGCATATTCATTAGTTTGATAGCGATGTAGTTATTCCATGCGAAATCTTAAATGAATAAACCCGAACATTCCACCAAAAAACAGTACGGTCGTTATCTTTAAGTTCTAGCAGATCAAAGCTCCAACATTCCACCAAAATAACAGCAAATTCGGCATTTTAACGTTCATACAAAAGAAATGCTTCTTGAATCATACTGCATATCTTCTAGACTAACTCTTGGAGATTGCGGACACCATTTTTGATGGAACACATTACACGTGCCCAATGGAGCGGAGTGCAAGCCACGCTCGAAGTACCTAGCACAGCCCCGGTCTGCAAAAGCGTTCACTCGTGCGGATCGAGTCGAAGATCTCTTCTTTCACCCACGCGCCTTTTTCCGCGTACCTTTTGTGGCGCGATCTAATATTTTGCGGCGAACAATCAAAACTCATTGGAATATGAGAGAAAAGTGCGCCGTTTTCGTTTCGTTTGATCAGCGCCAGGCTTCGGAGGCAACGGAAATAATGATATTACGGTGGATTGCGCTGCGCGAGCGGGGATGTTTTCTTTCCCGTCAGTGCATGTTTTTCGCAAATGGAATGAACTCCGAACCGGCCGAGCGTAGCAAACAAAAATTATTTCAAAATTGGCTCAGTACACCATCCTTCAAAAATTACGGTTGTCTAGAGTTGTGGTTTGGGTGACTTTTACAATTCTTTACTATGATTGACTCACTGTTGTTGACAGTTAAGTGAGGCAAGGATTCGTAGTGTACTGAAATGTAAAATAGGTAACTGTTTTGAATAAATGGCCATAATATCAGATTCTAGAAGCCTTTTTGTAACTGCTTTCAGTTCATGTTTGATGCATTTCAAAAGAAATATAAGGTGAAAGTAGCAACCACCTCCAAGTTGCTGGCACTCGAGCTTCTATACAAAATAAGCAAAGCAAACCGATCTGGTTCAGCAAATAGTTCGAGTGATGGTATTTTTTACGGAGAAAACAAAACTGTCTCGAAAAGAATAATTATATTTTCAGTTGGTATACACTTCCACAAATTTAACAGTTTTCGAAATTCATGGAAAGATGCAATGAATGATATTATTTATGCGTAGATATTATTACATGATTTATTTAGGAGACTACAATATCTGATAACTCGAACAGCTACAGAAATCAGTTAGTCGACCGTTTCTCGTTATAATAAATTTAATATATTCCTCATCTGCAGTATATTTTTCTGCACTTTTCAAGGTATCTCTCATCCGTATGATACTTTTCTACACTATCCAAGATATCTCTCATCCGTTTGATACTTTTCTGTACTTTTCAACATATCCCTCATCTGTACGATATCGCAACGCACTACGAGATCTATGGTTGGTCATGGCTATGGCACGAGAACTGTGGCTGGTCATGGCTATGGCACGAGAACTGTGGTTGGTCATGGCTATGGCACGAGAACTGTGGTTGGTCATGGCTATGGCACGAGAACTGTGGTTGGTCATGGCTATGGCACGAGAACTGTGGTTGGTCATGGCTATGGCACGAGAACTATGGTTGGTCGTGGCCATGGCACGACGAGAACTATGGTTGGTCGTGGCAATGGCACGACGAGAACTATGGTTGGTCATGGCTATGGCGTTAGATATCAGAAGACGAGGCTACGCCGCCGCCTGGGTGTTCCCCACACATCCTGGTGGTCTCGTGCCTCGGGACCCAAAAAATTCCCCTGGGACGTGACCTGCGAAGGCTTCATTTCCACTTTTATGGAGAATAAGAGCAGATTCATTGCCCATTTTCTCCAAGTTGCTTGGTATTAAATGCTATTCATAATTGGGGCTTTGTGATATATCTCCCAATTACAACTTCACATTTACCATCAACTGATGTGTTAAACTCGAACAACCTATAGTGCTGTTCCCTGAATACTATAGTTCAAAATAGCTCAAAAATTTACAGCCTTGGCAAATGTTTCAGCGATTACCTCTCAAATTGTCATGCTATAGGAGTGTGTTAACCGTGGATTGAATACATCAAGATCAACTATGGGAATGAACGAACTAATTTGCAGCTATCACTGGGCAGAGAAACAAAGTAGGGGCATTACATGCGGAGAGAACGCTTCTTTTATTTCGATAAACATCTTAACGCAAGCCAAACCGCGATAAATATTCTTTCAGCCAATAGTTACAATTTTGGACAGGAGACGTTCGAAATGGCAATGAAAATGCATGCTCTGCGAGGCTTTAATTTTTTGAAGTTCCACACTCCCCTACCGTATTCAACTATTCATCATTCGAGGCCTTATCAAAGAAGCTATGATACATAAACAGCGAATTTGTTAATTAAGCATGGAACTTGTAATCCATAATGGTGAAAGTTCATCCTTCGCAACTTGATGAGAGTCTCTCTCACTCTGTGACATTTTTGAATATCAAATTTTTCTATGGCGTAAAGAACGTGCATTGAAACGAACCCAGTAAGTATTTGCGAGGAGGAAAAGGTACATTTTCTACGTTGTCTAAAAGTGTACCCATTCCCTAAGAAAAGCAGCATAATTTCAACTCTAGAGAAGAAGAAACTGAGATGAAAGTACTAATGTTTCACCAACACAGCGCGCAAAGTATGGTAGGAAAGTGCCAGTGTTGGTACAAACGCTTTTACTACGGAGTACGTTAGAAAATTACAAGGTGGAGTGAGTATCGATATCAGAGGGTGGAGTACGTTACAATGTTGTAGTGAGCTGTACGTATTGATGTCAGGATATTACAGTATCGAGTATTTATAAATATTACAGTGTGGAATATTTATCAATATTGTAGTGCCGAGTATGTATGTAGAGTATCAATATAATAGTATGGAGTACCACCCAAAACCATATATGAGAGAACATACGAAAAGTTTAGTGTGGAGTATGTACCAGTGTTACAATACGGAGTTTGATCAAATTTATATCGAAGAATGTGAACGAATGTTTAAGCATGGACTACTTGTGAATGCTATTGATTGAATTATTCACGGATACTGTAGTACGGAATATATATATGTATACCAATGATATTGTTCGGAGTGCGGAATTAAGAATGTCTTAGCGTGGACTACGTACGAAAGTTACAATACAGAGTTCGTGAGAACATTAGTGTGGCGTGCATACGAACGTTATTGCACAGAGTATTTACATGGGTGGACCACACACGAACTGTAGAGTGTAGACTACGAAAGAATGTTACAGTGTAAACTACGAAAGAATGTTACAGTGTAAACTACGAAAGAATGTTACAGTGTAAACTACGAATGAATGTTACAGTGTAAACTACGAAAGAATGTTACAGTGTAAACTACGAAAGAATGTTACAGTGTAAACTACGAAAGAATGTTACAGTGTAAACTACGAAAGAATGTTACAGTGTAAACTACGAAAGAATGTTACAGTGTAAACTAAGAAAGAATGTTACAGTGCGGACTACTTTCGGTTGTTTTACTGTACAGTCCATACGAATGTAAACGTGGAGTACGTGCGAAAATTACAATGTAGGATACGCATGAGTGCAATAGTGAGGAGTAAACACGATTGTTAGAGTGGGGTTGCACGAATGTTAGGAGTTTGCAGGAATGTTAGGAGTACGCACGAATGTTAGGAATACGCACCTATATTAGTACAGTATGCACAAGTGTTAGTGAGGCGTTCACGCGAATGTCTGTGAAGAATTAGCACGAATGTCAGTGCGGAGTGCGCACGAATGTCAGTGCGGAGTGCGCACGAATGTCAGTGCGGAGTGCGCACGAATGTCAGTGCGGAGTGCGCACGAATGTCAGTGCGGAGTGCGCACGAATGTCAGTGCGGAGTGCGCACGAATGTCAGTGTGGAGTGCGCACGAATGTCATTGTGGAGTGCGCACGAATGTCATTGTGGAGTGCGCACGAATGTCAGTGTGAAGTGCGTACTACTGTTGACCAAAGCGATCGTACGGAGACGAAGCGATCGAGAGCACCATCCGGACCTGAGGTGAAGGAAGAACTCATTAATTGAAGGGTCGATAGAGATCCTGAGAGCTGCAGCATGGTTATTAAACTGCAGTGAACTCCATTATCTAAATTGCACCAGCGAATCAATACAGATTACACTGCTGAAGGCAGTGAAATACAGTAGTTCTCTGTTAATGCATGCAAACAAACGGGCGCTGGAAATCGACCGTTTTCTGTAAACGCTTTCACGATGTCCTTTCCAGTTCCTTGATGAGAATTGTTCAATAACAAACGCTTTCTTTCGATACAAAAAATATTTTTTTAAGCGAGTAAGAAACTTAATGATCGTAATCTGGGTGTGAATAAATTTGGTAGTAAATCTGCTCATTAGCAAATACTTTTTGCATTGATTAGCAATAGTTCTCATCGGTTATACAACAATTTACTCAAATTTATCACAAGCCGTG
>JACJUY010001952.1:104282-123149 GCA_014220935.1 Platorchestia sp. MABIK
AAACATTACATTACGCTGATTGAAGAATTCATGCAGGAACTAACATTCAGTGGTAAAATATTAATACAGTTACCCATTCAAAGCACAGAGCCCGTGTGTTAGAAAACGAAATCAGAGAAAACGATTGAGTAAGAAAACTTGGGAGATGGTTGATTTGAAGGGAAACTACAATAAAATAGGAAGAAAAATTGTTGAGAAAACGGGATAACCAACATAATTAGGCGAAGCCATTAAAAATATTTGGTAACTCCATTGAAAAAGAATTGATTTGCTTGCGCAAATCCTAAAAGGCGGATAAATTACCTTGCACTCACACCGCAGACAATTTATAAAGCAAACAACTCATATTTATTTTTGTCTAACAATTAATGCTGGACGTAAATACGCCATTTCAAGGCCGTTATAGTTTGTCAGAGTAGGACAGTTTTTTGTTAGGCCACCCGCATTTGGGTACGTTTTTCCTTCGTATTTACATTAACTTTCAAAAAAACGTACCCAAATTGATAAAATATCTCCACGTTCTTTTTCCCAACAATAATTACTTTAACAGTTGCAGAGTTTCACAATTACTGAAATCTAGACCGTAAAATCTTCCAACATTCTTAATATAGCCAAGTATTATATTGCTAATTATGAATATTTTGCATACAAAATCCAACTATTCAACAATAGATAAAATTATCGAAAACTTGCTTTAAATATTGAACATGAACGGTGTAAGTGGCTGATGGAATGTGAAATAAGTTTTCTTATTCTCGGCCCTTGCAGAACTCTTCACGTTGTCTGATACATTGTTTTTATATTCCTAATAACTACCCATGGATAACAATATCTAACTTATTTACAAAACATGAATGAAATCTTCTCACACGTCTTTCAAGTGATAAAAAGTTTGCCCTATTTATAGTAAAATTAAGAGTCATTTCGATATTGCCACTCGCTAAAAATATAAGCAATAGGGTACAAAAATGAAGAAAGAGAACAGAATTGACCGGCCATGTGAACAAGTGAACCGTTCAGGAATGATTGAAGTCTGTGAATTTTACATTAAATCACGGACCACTGCAATGACAGAGCAGCCAATGAAGCTATAAAGAATACATCTTCTTGGAATTCAATAATATAATATTTAGGATGGTATACAATAACCAATACAAATCAATACTTATCTTTGGTAGCGGAGCTCCTGCCTGAAATATTGCACCGGACGAATGGGAAGCGAAATGATACCGAAAATGAAACACTTTTATTCGGGTTCTTGTTCTGTGATTTATATCTTCGACTTCATGTCAATAACGAACGTAAGGTAAGACATATCTTTTTACTCGACAAAAATACATTCTTTAATATAAAGTGAAGTTAAATACGTTTTAGTTATCCCAGGGTACACACACATAAATGGCTTATTTCCTAGAAGATTTATAGTTATCATAAAAACTATCTGTATATAAATCACATTCCGAGGCGCGGAAGCGTACAACCAGTCTAGGATGCGAGCTATTCTGAAAATACAACGGAGAACTTTTTCCAGAAGATCGACTGTTTGAGATAGTTGAAGTATTTCAGACACAACGATGCATGATTGCTGCTTTTAATCTGGTTTTTGTCCACGAAACTTTTACGTAATATATCAATGTTATTATTCAAGTTCTAAGGGAATCTTTCAGAGCTTTAAAATGACTAAATTCAAACCGATCCTATCGTGGCTATTTTATCAATTACTACATCCAATGAACGCTCTCCCAAAATTCCTTTCTTAACTTTAAAATTGAGGGATGTTATACAATAGCGCTTATTAATACATTACTATGTAGACAGTCCATTGCCTCATATCACCATTAAGCTGAGAACTTCTCTGCGTTATGTGAAATAAACTAAAAAGGTTCATTACGGAGGTCCATGCAATAAATGGGCAACTGTGAATGAGCTGCTGAACAGATTACTGTATTTACTTCTACTACATATAGAGAGTTTTTAATTGCAGACGATTTTCAAACGATTAAAAAACTGAGGCTGTTTCGCTCCGTGTCGAGCTCAGCTTTCATGGATGCAAAAACCATCGTAATAAATGCTCGTAGCGATAACCGCACACACGAAAACATTCCTCGTACTGGGCTTAAGGAGATCAATTAAAAATAATGCACAAATGCTCAAACATATTGTATCACTTACAATGTAAACTCAGGTTATCCCAAACACCTAGAATCATGTGAAAGAATCTATAAATGAGGGTAAAGAACTCAGTCTTTTGCGACAGCAGATTATACTGCGGGTACAATTCAGCTTTGAGTTGAGGGTTAAAGGTAAATTTTTGTATCAGAGGCTACATTAAAGGCTACAAAGGCCACTTTTCTATTTAAGGCTACATTTCAGAACAGCGGTCTCGAAAAAACGACTAGTTCCTGCGATACTTTTCAGAGAATTGCACAACTTCGTTACCGAGGGGAAAATTTCAAATCGAAACAACAATATTGAATTATTACGATTTGATTGAATCAGGGGAAAATGTAGATATTTTGTGAGAAAATGATACAATACCTACAAAAAACCTGTAGTCGAGCTAATTAGACTACGCCGTGTGGAATCCGAAAAGAGATTAATAAACTATTAGGCCGAAATTACAAGAAACTTGTCAGTGTGGCTTCTTTTTGCAGAAAGCCCGACTGGAAAAAAAGTTCGTGAGTTGAATGTTCACAGTTCTATTCCCCAACCACTGGTAAACAAATTAAAGACGTGCAAATTTTTCTGAAAATGCTTCAGTCATCCGTAGCACATGAGCGCAAGTACGTGAGAGCAAGTAGGCTATTGAAATGTCCCATTAAACCTTCAGTAAAGCTTAGCTTTCAATATATTTCATTCATGATAAAATGACAGTTTGAGCTAACCAACACCAAACAGAATAGTTCTCACAGATATCTGAGAGTGGCAGCTGCATGCATAACACATTTCCTTCGCCCAAGTTGAGTTACCAAATGTGATACAAATTCATGGACACGTAACGACGAATTAAAATGGTGAATAGATGGTTCATTGAATTCAAACACCAAGCTCTTCAAGTGGAATATTGAAGCAACTCGATATTTCTTATCCCGCTCGTTGTTTTAAAAAATGAGAGAAAACTGAGTGTGAAAACTCTAATTGTGTCATGATTCGCAGCTCCTTGTTTCAGGAGGGTAATGTACAAAAATTACTGCCGGAGGTGCCCCAACAAACGATTCTGTGAGAAAATTATGTATATGCGTGCATTCCCTTTGGTTATAAATACTTCAAATGAATTTCAATTTGGAACCATATTTACCCCAGTCAATCCTGTCTGCCAAGATTTGTGGTGCGCTGGCTGCAGTGGTACGCAGTTTTTGGCGCCCAGCCAGCGCTCGTCTTGCCTTCCTCGATTTATCCGCTCAGAAGACGACAAGTTTTTATTAATCAAACTCGTGTTTTTGAGCGGCGAACGGCTTGTGCAGAAGTTTGCATAAATAATTGCATAATTACTTTTGCGGCAAAGGAAGAGACGAATAATTCAGAGAGACAAGGACGTGTAAAGAGAGATATAATAGGAAAGAGAAAAAGATATCAAGAGTGTTCGAATTTACATTATGTAATTTTTACGATCGCGTAGTATTAACATATTTGAATACTACAAAAGAAAACTTTTATGTCTGATAAAAATTTAGAAAAATAAGTAGACTTGCTATTTTGATTCGCATACTAGGAATGACGTCAAAAAAAACTTATCGTAACACATTCCACAAGTTTCTTATAACTTACACAAAGATAGAAATCTTAGAGCAGCTCTTCTAATGTTGATCAGCGTTGCTGCAGAAAAATACAAAGGAGGCCTCCCCCGTGTTTCGTCTTGGGCTCCAACATCCCGAAATTCTCTCGACAAGAAAAAACAGCCACAAGACTGTCATTAATTTTGCATTTTCTCGCCTCAATCTCTATAATATCAGAGCGTGTCTTCAGACGCAGAATCGCTAAATCTTGTGCTCTCAAAAATTGCCTCAGTCTCCCCTTTTCTTGGACAAACTTCTACCCTAGATTTCCCTGCCGCGATTGTCATTTTTGACTTGAATGAGAAAATCGGGCGCTCTTCCTAGAAGAGTTGGCCAGTAATTAAATTTTCCTGGAGCTGCGGGTAAGGGACGGATATCCCAGAAGGCTGCCAGAGCTGGCGGCGAGCGCCTTCCAAGACTCAAAAATCGCAACCAGACTTGGAATGGGGCCACTTTTTCCAATTCTCGGTTTGTTGTGGCTTCAAAAATTTGATCTTGAATGCCGAAAGGATTTATGGAGAAGGTCGGATTTTTGAGCGGCTCGTGCGATAAATTTTGATGAGAAGTTTACGCCTTAAGTGGAACGGATGGGCTCTATTTTTTGGAGGTGTCTTATTTGTAATTGCAGTGCGGGATGAAAGGTGATTTTTGGAGTTTGCAAATTGCAGGATTGTAGATCGTGGTGAAGAGCGCACCAGCGGTGACGGATGGCAGGTTTAGGCGATCGTTAGTGAACTTTGCGGAAAACTTCTCGACTTGTTTCACTTCCCACCATGGAATTTCCCAGTATTGGAGAGCAATTTTTGAGAACCAGCCGTGTAGAGGAGTTTTACACGTAAACACTCTTTGCATGCGCACGCTCATGGAGTTATGAACTTTCAAGTACACTGATATTTAATTACATTTGAATTTGTCATAAGCAATTTATGAGGTTTGTGAATTAAAAATGACATCGTATGAGCATTCAAATTGATACTCAGTACGAGCATTGCGTTTATCATTATTTATTGGAAGTACATTAAAATGTGCTCATTTTTTGTTGGAAAGAATTTCAGCAACGTCGCAGTAAACTTTATTTTTGTTATATTTCACGCACTTTCAATCAGTTTTGCTCCCTTTTTTCCAAAAACTATTTAAAAATACTTTAAAGAAAACCTTTATATCCATGGAGTTTATTTATTTTTATTCGCATACATTGCGTTGCTATCAGAGCAGGGTACTTGTGAAAAAGTGTTCAATTAAAAATAAAAAATGAATTTGTTACAGTGAATTTCAATCAAAATTACGGTGAATATTTCAATCAAAACTCCACATTAGTAACATGTGAGTGAGGAAGACAGTACTGAACACAAAAAGAATATGACCTCAAATGCACGATAGAATTCACCTGCTCGGGCTCTGAAATCCCCTTCTAAGGAACAAAGAGAAATAACATTTGTTTTACTTTAGGATTTTAGGTGTAATGCCCACGTTGTAACGTCAATAAGATGAGCTACAGAAAACAAGAACAGTATATCTAGCCAGGCCTTTTATGCTTCCAGTCGTAGAAAGGTAGCGAGGAAACTCCTATTGGATGGTTCCCTGGTAAAAAAGTAAGCAGAACTTGCAACTTTTTGTTATAACAACTATTTTTCAGTTTTAGGTGCTTTAAATCCATAAAAGAGAACGGAAAATTTCTCAAGTGAATGAAGAGAAAGGATAATTTAGCATGGACTGTAGTAACGGGAAGGCGATGTCCAAGGTGTGCTCCCGCACAGGATACCCTAAGCATTGAAAATGTGAGTATAGAAGGAGGGTAAAAAGAGACGTAGAAGAGATAGCGAAAAAAGTATGGGCACTGAAAGAAAAGAAATGGACACGAAAGATAAAAGTCCCAGAGGCCATTACACAGCCTAAGCAAGACACAACTTTTAGAGTTATTCTTTGGCAACAATCATTAATATGAATAGTTTATTGCAACAGATTTTCAAAAAAGACCTATTTTTAAATGGACAGTTCATAATAAGATGATTTTCTTTCAATCAAAAATAAACTTTACAAATAATTAACAATGGTGTTCTACCAAGGCCTAACATATTTGTAGGCCTTAAATTCCTCGGTGAAAGGAAATATCATTTAGGTCGTCAGAGGACGATTGAGAATGATTGTACGTTCTGCAATGATACCGAGAGTGAATGTACGTTCTGCAACTAGTGGTATCGGTTTGATTCGTAAATAGTTTTTGTTTTTTAACCTCTGATGCAATGATGCAATAGATTATGAATTTTTCATAGCGTTTTCAAACAAACTTTCAGAGATTTGTATAAAATGTCCGATAGAGCCATGGGTTGAAATGATGTAACCTAGTCATAGCTGGAACTCCTCACATGATAAACCTTTTGGAAGGTTTGAAGTTATAATTTAGAATTTGGAATAATCTTTTTCACATGTGTTTCCACCTTAGCTTGCTTCAAAAAATCATCAGATATACAATTAAATGATCCTCCACATCTGGAAAACACCGCCAATTTCTTTGAAGTACATCAAATGTTATTTATGTTCTTCGCATTCCTGGATTTGGAAAGAAAATTTAATGCTCCTGTTTTCTTCCATCAATGAACTCAATAAAGTAGCTCTAAAATACAAAAATTAAAAGTAATCGAAGATTGGACAAATCGAAAATTTTTCACATGTTCTCCATCAGCAGGTTCTACGTGCATTCTAATCTCGTAGTATGAAAACCAAAGTGATCAAAACGAAAACAAGATAAAATAAGAAATTATGCAAACGAAATCTGGTTTTGAAAATAGAACGATTAAGGCATCAAATATAAAATATATTCACCGGCATGAAGGGGCTTTATTTCATGAAATTGTACTAGTTTTATTCGATTTGGACAAAAAATTTAGATGTACAGTGCGACATTAATTTTCGTGGAATTTATTAGTTCTTAAAACCTAGAAAAATACTCCTTAAACATGAAAAATATAAACTAACGATCATGTTACACACCTGAGTCAAAATTTGAGGATAATATCAAAGAATATCTTCCCAGTTTAGCGATTGAATGTCAGTACAAATTGCAGTATTCACATAATGTCAGAGCACCTACGGAGTCACAATGCAAGATAAAGCCCATTTTAAAATGGGCAACTTTCACAGAACTGCGATCGCCGAGTTGCGCATGAAGGTAACGTGCCAACCGTTGTTTAAACTATTCCTGTTTTATGCGTTTTTTTGACGCTATGTGGTTTTAAGCGCACTGAACGATATAAATTATGCTATTCAATACCAGAAAATCTGAGTTTCTACAAAACGTGTATCCGTCCAACTTGTCCAAACAAGGCTTTACATAGTACGATTTATATAAATCTGTAGACTTCCAGCTTTGGAAAATATGTGGCATGGCTTTAAAAATGTACAATGCACACAGTTTATCGTTATTGCCAAAGTAGAAGAGATGGGCCTAAAAAATCAAAGAGTTAGTAGCCTATCACTCCTCGTGTAACAATTATTGAAAATGATTAATCAATTAAAGTTGTGCGTGAAAACATTCGATGTAAATTTACTCAAAACAAAGTAAATGGTTCGGTCTCACTTTGGCTTCATTTGAGGCAGTTTGCATGAAAGTGAACTCTGTAAAACTGATCGCAATGCTTATGAAAGAAGAGCAGGCTGTCACTGAAGCGTTGACATCTCAAAATATTATTTTGTACTAGTCATGTTGAAATGAGCTCGAAAACTTAGAACAAGACAGAAAACTAGAGAGCCTTAACAATAAACGAATTTTATACATGAACCTCAACTTTCGCCTAAGACAAGTAGAGGGCAGACAAGAATGTGAAAACATACTTGATTAGGTTTTAGCTTCCATTTATCTCTACTTGAAATAGTTCCTTTTCTGGGATTAGAAGGCAATCTATTGTGATTCACCTAATTTGTTATCTAATTGTTGTCCCAACTGCAAATTTCAAAACGGATACTTTTTTTTATAAATTAAAGATCCTCATCGTTGATAATCATCCGGTTCTGAATTCAGTCTCCAAAAAAATTAATTCGTTCCTTCGAACAAGTTGCCGCACAAATCATAAAACTGTCTTTCAAGTCGAGGCTTCGCTAAATTCCGACTTCATTCGGTGAAAACATTCCAGCTGTTTCTATCGCAAGTAAGCCTGTCAAGTTTTGTCATTTTCTACAGACATAAATCTGACATTTTCCTTGGTAGAGACGAACAAAATAAACTTGTTCGCTAACTTACGCACTAAATTTCAAGTCAAGGATAAAAATTCTGTGACAGATCGAGCCTTGCTCAGTCCTCTCTTTCTCAGCCCAGTGCAAGAAACCAACAAAGATCGCAAAAAGCTCCATTGTGCGTCATTATTCATCAACGAAAACATCGTTCTGCGGAAGCAAAAGAGAGCTCTACGAGACGTATTCGGGGTACGTTAAAAACACCATTATTCATGAAGCTGCCGGAAAAATGAAGTTACCCCTCAAAGTTTCTGAGAGAAAACGAATCAGAGAAATGTCACGCAAGCAAATTTGAGCTTTAGAGGCGAATTCACAAGCCTTCTTGCCGTGATGATGAAGTAAATTTCTTCAACGAAAAACGAGATTTCATCCCACAAGCTTACTTATCATTTATTACGATAGCTCAATTTAGAAAAATTCCTGACAGGACAAAAGCGAGGTCATTACAGGTCGTTTTGAGCTAGTTGGCGGTGACGAGTAGCGAATTTACCGAAGATGTGAGAGTGTCTCGTGAAACTCGCCCCTGTGGCCCCATCGTGGCTGTGAGGACACTAAGTTGAAGCCCAACACGACACACACACTTCACTTCGCTGCCTCTGAAAAATTTTTGAAGTGTGAGCGGCGAGAACACCAAAAGAGGGTGTGACGGTGTGTTTGTGCCAGCTGTGGTGGCTTTCCAAAGTACTGCTATCGTTAGATTTTTTGTAGTCACAAATCGCTTTTCGAAGTTATTGACACTCCCATGTAGCGCCTGACGCAATACAGAGCTAGATGCGATGAAATGAGCGTTTTATAATGAAAAATATGAAAAACTGATAATCCATTTGATTGGCTTTTCACAGCGCCAACGACGAACTTGTTTCATTCGTGACCTACCAGATTTGCACAAGTGAATCGAACTATGAGGAAGTAAATTGAATCCTGGTTGTAAATACCGTAGATTTATTTACGTTTCCATACGTGTCGAACAATACTTTTAGTTGTAGCAGTAGAAGTTAGCACCAAGTACTTACAAATGGCAACCGTTGTAGTAGTGGAAGCTAGGACTACTTGGGAAAATAACTAGTAAATTCTTAAGAGTATAATAAATGAGCGGCCTTGACAGGCCTCGAGCATAGCAGTTTAATTAACTTCAACTGATCATCTAGACTTGAAACCTAACCTAACGTCAAACCGTACATGGCTTGTGGAAAAACACCAGTGGAAATTCTGGGAAGAATTATAGCTCTTGTTTGAGAATAAATCACAGGATATTACTGTTATCATGCATGATGTTGGTATTCACAACATACGCCCAGAACGAGATTCATTCATAACTCGCTATCGCCATGAAAAAAGGCCGAAGTTCAATTTTATATTTGCGCAGTGACATGTTTATGGACAATGGTACAGGAGGTAACATTTGTAATTCAAATTTAGATACGCTTGTTGCAAGATAACAATATAATATCTTCTCATTCCTAGTTTATATCCCAGTTCAATACGCGACAGAATTCTAGCTCAGAATTTTTAGCTTATGCCTTCTTCATTAAGAAATGTTTATCACCAAAATTTTCGAATTTTGTTCCTGAATTACTTATCTTTTTTCTCTTTCCCACTGACCGTATACCTAATTCCCACTGACCGTATACCTAATCCCACTGACCGTATACCCCTAATTCAGAGGACAATTCCGTGGATGATACGTCCAAATTTCGAAAGTTACGTAACATGCTTTCATTAACCAGAGTACTGTTTCATTAATATTAAAACATGCTTTACTATTCAT
Source organism: Platorchestia sp. MABIK (assembly GCA_014220935.1). Classification (NCBI taxonomy): domain Eukaryota; kingdom Metazoa; phylum Arthropoda; class Malacostraca; order Amphipoda; family Talitridae; genus Platorchestia; species Platorchestia sp. MABIK. The sequence goes on from JACJUY010001952.1 coordinate 114,057, forward strand.
ACGATCTTATTGATAGATGAAAATCAACTTTCTTTTATTGATTTGCGATGAAATAGGAACTGTAATTGCTCATAAAAATCCAGTAGCTGATACACTTGCTAGATTGTTTGTTCTAAGGAAACAAAATGAAGAGTAGCAAAGCTGTAGCCCACTGACCTGCAGCTGAGAGATTTATAAGCAAGTAAGTTGGATCACATTAATAATTTTCACTTACCCTCTCGTGCTGTACCATAGTTGCCAAGTTCTTCATGACACCCAAAAATATTCTTAGGGCAAGTAAACGGAAAATTTTGTTGCATCCACAGTAATTCCTTTTCAAATCACAAAAGTTATTAACTTATTATGAAAAAACGTAAATGTTTTCATGTACACGTGTGCGACTTTAGGAAAAATTTTGCTTACATCAATGTAATTTATGAACTAAACAACACGTGAATCTGAATTCCATATGAGAAAAACAAAATTATATTTACCAGACCTGAGCGAGTACTGGCTGGTTACCTGAAAGGAGAAAAATAAGATAGGTTAATTTCAACACGAGCGATCGGTAGCATTTGAATAAAGAAGATTTAGTTTTTATTCGTCAAAATGCTTCTTTTAGACGAAATCTTTCTTAACAGTGGAAACAAAACGCTAATAATCAGAGTTGCAATGTGGATTTTCTGATGGCGTCACACAATTGCCATGCGATTAAAAGTTGAGAACTTGAATGAAATTAATCATAAAAGCAACAGGATTCGATGAGAAGAGTAACTCATTGAAGTACTCTCGAACAAAAAGGCAATGGATTTTGATGAAAACCGATTACAAATATTTTACTGTTTTGTATAAGTAACTTAAAAGCTGTTAAAAATGCATGAAGATCTTTCAAAAATTGAAGCGCCCGAATGAGAGCGAAGCAAAATACCGCTTTTAGTAAAACACAGCTTATAAAAGGTCTTTTTGTGGGAATTCCCGTTTTTTATTGGAAAGCTAGGAAAGATGGTTTTCAGGAGAAAGTTTTGGAAATTAATGCTTTAGATCTTCGTAAATTTCAAATTAATTCGATATAAACGCACAAATTACTCCATCATCAATGACGCGTAATTTGATACCAAATTTGCATCTCTGACGGCTTCTCCATACACAAACACGCCATCGACACCAAGAGAACATTTACTAAATTTGTATTAATTGATGTCCCTTTGCTTAAAATCAGCTAGTCGTTACGAAGACGGGAGAAAAACTTAGCCAGATTTTAATAGCTTTCAAATTATCCTTCGCAAACACTTAAAGGGAACTCAACGGGGGCAACGACTCACAACACACTCATGAAAGCAGCCGCCTTCCAAAAGAGGGGAAAGTGCGAATGTAAGCAATGTCATGGCGTTGTCGAAGCAGAATCCACAAACTACAGCGCCTCAGACGATAAAAAAAACAAAAAACATTAATTCGATCATTAGCAGAATTTTTTTTTCTAAAAACTATTCTCGTCTCATATTCATGTCCGACCATGAGATAGAAATAAAAGTTATTGAAATTACTCATCGCGTTTCACTTTGGAATTGGTTCCTCTCATAAATAAGTTGTAGCACACTTGACTTAAAAAATGTGCTTATATATTGTTGACTTAAAAGATCTAATTTCCCTCCTGCTTCTTTTAGGAAATTCACGTATTTCTGGCATCAATGCTCATGTCTGTGGCGAATATTGAAGTCTTGGAAGCGTCAGCCTAACCGGAGGCGAGCGCAGAGGACGCTCCTGAGCACAAGGCGCCTCAGGAAGGGGAGGCTCATCTCTCAGAGGCGAGGGAAGAGCCCGTCGTCCAAAAACGAAAGCAGGAAAACGTGAAGAAAAAAGAAAGAACGCCTCCGATCCTCACAAATATTGATCGGGAGACTCAAAAATGGCCGATTAATGGCAGACTGAGCAGCTCCCGAGTGAAGACGACACGAGGTTGTTTCTTCGTGCCACACAGTCGTGCGAGGTGTGCGACCGCTTCATTTTGGTGCGTAAGCAAATGCATTATGTTCTGCCTGCATCGCAGGAACGATTTAGAGAGAAATTATGATACATTGCCGTTTAAATGACGTTTTAAATATATTTTGTTACGCAAACGAATGAATTATGTTCTACCTGCTTTGCAGGACCGAAATAGGGGTAAATTATGATACATTGTCGTTTAAATGTCGTTTTAAACTCTTACATTAGAGGAGGCTTATCCTGGTAGCATTTCATGAATAAGAGCGCCGTGATGAGAGTGAAGGAATATTTTCTAATATGAATATTGCGAAGCTTTTCGATCACTGAAATTCTCACACGTTATCAGCTGAACGTCACTTTGAGCAATCAATTGAAAATTTTATGTTGCTTTGTCCTAAGTTTTCTCATCTTATGAATTTACATACAGATAACAAGACGGGAAAGCAGTGACACAAATTTGAGCATACTCTGGTAAAAAAAAATAAGTTATCCCAATTGTGTTTGCTAGTGATAAATTCTGATTCAAATCGTGCTCATTGCTAAAATTTTAACATCAAATTCAATGTTGAGTTACGATACCAGCTATGTTATTCATTCTTAAAGTGCGAGCTCAGAAAAGATGTCAGATATTAATGCTGGCAAATATAGAAGAGCACGTTGCAAACTCTTGTGACATTTCCCCACGATATATCTCGACACAATTTAAAATTCATAGCACAAGCAAACACACGTGACCACATTGTCTTCATGCCGTAATGTTGAAGTAGCCAAGCAAGTAAAACGCTCACGCTGAGAAATTACCTTGTACTGAAACGTAGAAAAGAAACGTATTCCGTAATTACTGCTACCAAACACAAAGCGTTTATCTAGAATTAACATCCAGCTAAAAATGCCGTGCACGGAGATGAATCGGGCAAAACCAATGAAAATATCATTTCACAAGAAATGAGTTACAGAAATAAAAAACTTGGTTAGATTATAAGTTTGTCTGAACTTCCTCAGTCACAGCGAAAGTGTTTTCAAAAAAGAAGAAATATTAAGAAAGGCACCAGTTAGTATGGAATAAAAGGCACAAGAAATCCATGCATGAGACATGTCCCACACGCTGCACAAAGAAAGAGCAATACGTTTTTGAAACAGGGTCAAAGTTGAAGAAAGAAGTAATAGGAACTGGAAAAAAACAAAAGTGAACCGAAGTAAGATGGTCCGTAACAGACAAACGAAAAACATACCATTTCAACAAAAGGAAGGTTAAGCAAACCTTTAAGCGCGGGATTTCACGTCTTCCTTTTGTGAACACCATAACCCTAGATGCAATATTTTTATCTCCCTATGAGATTACAAGAAGTAAAAAATTACGGAAAACTTTGATGTATGTCGATAAGAATTTCGAATAAACGGAAATATTGAATAATTTACTTGTGACCGGACTTTAGATACCCAAACGATGGAATACTTTCTGAGTAACATAAAATAATATCAAGACCACAACAAATAGGTGTCATTGCAAAAAATTAGTTAAGACTAAAATAATTTTTTCTAGTCATATCACAATTTTCAGAACTGGGCTGCAGAATGTCTTTCAGTAGAAACACGTTACATGTTACACGAAATTAGCACTTGAAAACATCTCGCGTAATTAGAAAACGCGATATCAATCGTTCTAACGTATCTGGTTTACTTCAAGGGGGCTGCTTGAAATCTCGAATTAGAAAAAACGTCAGAATGTAATTTTAAAACATTAAATGCCACAAAAACGTCTAAAATAGCTTCAAATATTTGATTTCGGTTCCTAAGACTTGAACATTTGAATTTGGAGGTCGGCCACGCAGCGAGAGCGGGAAGCTGGAGTGCCAGCGCCGCCATCTCCTGAGAGGGAAAGTGCTGTTTTTTACCCCAGAGTTGTGAGCTTTGTTTTCCCCTCACATTTCCAGCGACCAAGACCTTCCCTCAAGTTCCCCTCGCGTAGATCATGGCAGACTCAACTTTATTTGAGTAAGCGTGATTTTTGGATTGAGTTCTTGTTCAACATCCATGTTTCAGTTGTTCACTACAACGCTTGCCTCACTTCGAATATTACTCAACTTTCAAAGTATATTTCATGCATTTACAACACAATTAAAAATATACTTATGCACACAGGCCATTATCCTTTCGGCATTAAAGTGAATAATTTACCCACTCTGTCCAAAATGCTAACATGCATTTCAAAAAATATAAAGATTTCTTTGGTAACTGTTGGGGTTGAAAGGAATAGTTTTTGTGAAAACGTTTCAACAAACCTTGTATTATACCCCCAAAAATCTGTTAGTACCTGTAGATTTCGTTTCTGCTTAGTTGTTATACCAATCTCCTTTATGTTAACAAGATATCGAGTTCTTTAACATTATTTTGATTTTCTAAAAGCCCCACAGGTACAAAAAACTTTTTTTCAAAGACATCCCAGAAGCAAATAATATTTATTCAACAATTTGTTGCGTCAAACAGCATATTTTCAAACTACGTATTTTCATCACTGGTCTGAACACATATCATTACCCCAAGGTCTACAATTTTTACCAGAAATCCAGTAATAAAGGATGGGGTAAGGCCTTTCAAGCTGCTAAATAACTCACCACGAGAGCAATTTCAACCGGCCTATCACAAAATTCACAAAAATGATGCATGCGTATCACTGTAGAAAAAGCTAACTTCTTTTCTGTGTCCATTCTCAAACAGCTCATTTTCAATAAATTGGATCTCAAACTAAAATGTAAAAAGCTTCACCAGTTTTCTGCACGTTGTCCCAAGTACACAGTGTTTGTAGATCACACACCTTTCCCTCCACAAGCTCCCCACGCACCCACTGCAGGCGCTCCCACATATGCCTCCCCCTCACAGTCGGGTTGTCAGACTGTTCTAATTCATGGCATTAATTTCCTATGGGAGACTTTTGATGCCGTCGTCTTTTGAAGCACGAGACTTACGCCCGGGTCGCATTGCGCTAACAAGACGCGCTGTTTTTCTTGCTAGACGTTACAGGGCGGGTTGAGGCCACACGTGCAACTTGTGTCTGTGGACGCAACGCTCCAGATATTGGATCGTCTCATCGACACGAAACTTGTCAGCGAAATTGTACGCTTCACTGTACTCGAGATAAAATTTTCGCAACGAGGATAATACTTGTGAGAAAATATATGTGGCGAGGCTTTAGACCGCAAAATACTTTGCAGTAGTTGAAGAGCTTTATTCATTGCATCGTATCCATTGGAGCTGAGTTACAAGAAATTAGTTAAATGCGAAGTGGGGAGAATCGGAACTTCGAACATTGCAGGTTCACATAATTGTTCACTTAGTTAATTTCTTACACCACTAACGAAATTTCTCGGAGGATTATGAAATGTATCGGAAGCTTGGATACCCATATCATGGGATTTTAATTTCGATTTGGAGAAAAAGAAAAACTAATCGTGATGAAATGTACTTTTAATAACAAAACAAGTGAGGTTCATGCTTCTGAAATATACATTAATAAATTTCTTACAGAAAAGACAACCATGCATGGATCGCTCCAAATCTACACAAATGAGATTATTAATGAAATAAACTCAAGCAACACAGATGATGGGAATCTACAAATTACAAAACGCTTAGTAACAAACACGTTCATCAATCCTAGGGTTCTTTCTAACTTAGGAGTGAAATTTCGTAGGAATAATTGTCGAAATTAGATTCCAGATGAACAAGAAATTCCACCATAAGGTACACAGATTTTTGGAACTATTCCATTAAACGCATTCAAAATTATCGAACTTAACCGAGTTTGACAGGCGATGCCGTTGTGACCAGTGCACCGATCATTTCCTCAATTTGCAGGCCTACCATTCGCTTGGTGTTTTTTTGGCACATCAAGATTTAAGTTGCATTGGAACGGACATTTAGGCTTTTGCACAATGTAATCCACGTAGTATACTGTTAAAGAAAATTTAAAAATGATGTGGGTTGGAGAGATGTTGAACAATGATATGAAAACGAGAAAATAATGGATGAATGAATTCTAAAAGTAGTTCGACTTCTTATGAAATTCATATTCTTTATAATACAAATCCCTTTGAAGTGGGAATTGAGTTTTAAATTTTTACTGGGTTGTAAATTGACAAGGAAACTATCATGACAAACCTCAGATGATAACTTTAATAAATATTTTGTTAGCTTATTTGGCTAGAAAATGACGTGAAATTTACAGTCGAGCGAAGAAATTCCGAACGATATGAGGAAATATGTATCGCCTTCTATTTTGCCAAAAAAGTTCTGCGATTACTGATAATTCTTCACTTTTCAGTATCACATTAGAATTTCATCATTTATCCGCCAATATTTTAGTGTACAACACTCATGTGTAAAATGAAAATGAAAGTAGAAATATTTTTTCCCCGAACGGTACGATCTCAATTGATTTATACTTAATTTTATAATATCGTTCACAGGTCATAAAATTCCATGTGTTCATTAAATGAAAAAAATATACAATCAAAACGTTGATAATATTTCATGAAGATGATTGATTAATCATGAATAACGTATTTTGAAAATGGTAAAACTATTGAACCAAGTGTTGGATGGTACATTTTGAAACGCTCATACTTCTGTGATGCAAGCCTTCAAAATTTAATCTGTAACAGGCAGGAAATATTCCATTATCGAAGTGAAAGCTTGTTTCAAATAAATGCCGTACATGAAAATGTTCTGCGCTGAAACGCTCCATTACAACTGAACACAAAGCTCCTACAAAAGAAAGCCTTGGCGAATAACTGGAAGCAATTCAGAGAAAAGCCCTCATCAGCTCGCTCGTTTGGGTTTAAAAATCACGACCATTTCTCCTCATTTTGAACTCCTCCAAATCGTGCCTAATAACAGGACCGTCTTTCAACTCCCGAGACTCGTCCTACAGATCTTTTATTTTTCAAACTCCCTTCAGCTTTTATCTTCGGGCACGTTTTTGGCACACTAAATTGTCTCCAGGTTCAGCAGTTAGCCCAAATTCCACGATTTTATGGCTAAGGAATTTCGATTTGGTAAAAGTGAGGTGATAAGTCCAGCGGGAATCCTCATTTTTACTGGAAAGAAGATGCTGGGAAAATTGGTGACTCTTCATCGGGGGCAGACTCTCTGAACGTTTGTAATTTTCTCTGCTGGAGAGAGAGAAAACGGACTGTGGACCAACAAGGGTTCTTGCTATACACCTTTCATTGCGCTTGCTGGAAGTGCAAAGTTCGGTCGTTAATATTAGTTTTAGAGAAGATTGTACCTCTAGAACGACGTTCGTCATGCTGTTCTTACTCCATTTGGAGTTTCTTCACGAAGAAAATGCGGAGCCTTCGCATGCATCTAAGGGCTGACTGATCTAACACAAATCTACGGTTATAGCTTTCCCTCTTTGCTGGTCTTCATGAAGGCACCAAGCCAGATAGAAAGGAAGAGCAAGTTCAGCGTAGAGAAATATTAGGCAATGCAGCCCTAAAAAACAAGCTCAATTGCCAAAAGAAAATCTAATGGAAGGTGTTGGAATAAGTTGAGTGAGAAGACGCGTCTCGATGGCTTAAAAAGAACCAAATGGCCTCTAGCATATTGTTGGGAGCCAGCGAATGAGCAGAAGCTTAATTGCATGGGCGCAAACTCTTGCAAAATGGGGCGCTATGTGCACAACGCGCCCTTACGGATCATAAGGCCCGCGAAACTTAGCAAAATGAATTTTATCCCCAGCTAGCTTGCCTTAGAAACATGGACTCAAAAAACTTTCTCTGGGAAGAAATGCTATTCTCATTTAGAGTGAAACTAGCATCGCACGCAAGGAGAAAATTACAAGTTTAGTGTTCAAAAGCGGTGAACAGAGCGTAATAATGTCGAGAAAGCGCAGGAATTGCTGGCAAAAGTGGAGGGTTGGTGGCAAAAGTGGAGGGTTGGTGGCAAAAGTGGAGGGTTGCTGGCAAAAGTGGAGGGTTGCTGGCAAAAGTGGAGGGTTGCTGGCNGGGATGAAAGGTGATTTTTGGAGTCCGCAAATTGCAGGATTGTAGATCGTGGTGAAGAGCGCACCAGCAGTGACGGATGGCAGGTTTAGGCGATCGTTAGTGAACTTTTCGGAAAACTTCTCGACTTGTTTCACTTCCCACCATGAAATTTCCCAGTATTGGAGAGCAATTTTTGAGAACCAGCCGTGTAGAGGAGTTTAACACGTAAACACTCTTTGCATGCGCACGCTCAGGGAGTTATGAACTTTCAAGTACACTGATATTTAATTACATTTGAATTTGTCACAAGCAATTTATGAGGTTTGTGAATTAAAAATGACATCGTATGAGCATTCAAATTGATACTCAGTACGAGCATTGCGTTTATCATTATTTATTGGAAGTACATTAAAATGTGCTCATCTTTTGTTGGAAAGAATTTCAGCAATGTCGCAGTAAACTTTATTTGTGTTATATTTCACGCACTTTCAATCAGTTTTGCTCCCTTTTTTCCAAAAACTATTTAAAAATACTTTAAAGAAAACCTTTATATCCATGGAGTTTATTTATTTTTATTCGCATACATTGCGTTGCTATCAAAGCAGGGTACTTGTGAGAAAGTGTTCAATTAAAAATAAAAAATGAATTTGTTACAGTGAATTTCAATCAAAATTACGGTGAATATTTCAATCAAAACTCCACATTAGTAACATGTGAGTGAGGAAGACAGTACTGAACACAAAAAGAATATGACCTCAAATGCACGATAGAATTCACCTGCTCGGGCTCTGAAATCCCCTTTTAAGGAACAAAGAGAAATAACATTTGTTTTACTTTAGGATTTTAGGTGTAATGCCCACGTTGTAACGTCAATAAGATGAGTTACAGAAAACAAGAACAGTATATCTAGCCAGGCCTTTTATGTTTCCAGTCGTAGAAAGGTAGCGAGGAAACTCCTATTGGATGGTTCCCTGGTAAAAAAGTAATCAGAACTTGCAACTTTTTGTTATAACAACTATTTTTCAGTTTTAGGTGCTTTAAATCCATAAAAGAGAACGGAAAATTTCTCAAGTGAATGAAGAGAAAGGATAATTTAGCATGGACTGTAGAAACGGGGAGGCGATGTCCAAGGTGTGCTCCCGCA
>JACJUY010001953.1:0-18851 GCA_014220935.1 Platorchestia sp. MABIK
TCAGCTCACAATACTGAAGGGTTTAGAAGTCAGGCGGGGTGTCATTAACAGTTTCATTGCATTTCTCTAAATTCTTCCATTACTCTCCAGGGTCTAGGCAGCGAATTTCTCAGGCACTAACGAGGTCGAGCGGTGCTAAAAGAGCTAAGATCAATCTTGCAGGATAAATGAACGACACTCTGTAAAGTGTTCAGAGAGAGACCAAGAGTTTTTACAACTTTGCGCTGATAGCGCAAACCCGGTCAAGTTTTAAATGTGGGCACTGAGAACTGAGCTGATCGCTAGACCTCGTGATAACAAGTACAGCATAACGCGGCAAATCTGACTACAAACGAGGCATCTCATTTCTGTGAGTGAGCATCTTCTGCTCAACTCGGTGCTGTTGTCTAGCGCCTCTCGCTCGTGAGCAAACACAGAAATTTTGCGGCCCTCAGCCTTCTAATTTCGGCCATCCTTCTGTTCAGGGCTCGAAATGCAAGGCACGCAGTGCTCTCTTAACTGGGTCATGGGGCTGTGAGTGTGTGTGTGTTGTATGTGTGTTTCGCGCGCGTGTGTGTGTTGGGTGTGTGTGCGGATGTGCGTGTTGTGTGGGTGTGTGTTGTGAGTGTGTGTTGTGAGCGTGTGTTGCGTGTGTGAGCGTGTGTGTGTGTGTGTTGTGTATGTGTTGCTTATGTGTCTGTGCTGCGTGTGTGCTGCGTGTGCATGTTGCTTATGTATGTCTTGCGTGTGTGTGTGTGTTCCTTGAGCGTTGCGTATTTGTGTGTTGCGTGAGTGCAGGTACAGGAGTTGCGTAAGGGTGAGGCTGTGTGTGTGACTGTGTGTGTGCGCATTTCATGTGTGCATGTTGCTAATGTGTATTGTGTGCGTCGTTGTGTGGATGTGCGCGTTGCAAGAGTGTGTGCATGTGTTTGACTGTATATTTGTGTAAGGGTGTCTGTGGCTGCGTGTGTGTATCTGTGTGTGTGTGCAATCTTCAGTACGCATGTAGTTTGCTCATGAATGTTGGAAATTAGGTTTTTCGACTTCTTAGCATAAACATGCGTCTTATTTGCTTCATCTTCAGCATGTTTCAAGTTCGACTGTTCTCTCAATAGAGCGCTGCAGATGTAATTGAGATTCCAAAATGTTTGTGATTAAAATGTAACTTTCCTTGTTAGTTCTCCCTTTTATCATCTCCGTGGTCAAGTGAACAAAAACCAGAAGGGAAGTTCGTAAACTGCGCAGATTCGCCACAAATTTGGAAATAAATTAATGAAAGTCCCAAGGATGCTCGATGTGGGGTACTTGAAAGCTGGGAGATTCTCTACACAGTGAAAATGCTTTTGAAACCAAAATGTATTAAAAGACGAAGGATTTATTTTGATTTGGAAATATTTGTTTTAGAGCCCATTGTGAGTGATCTCTTCGTCTTCCACTCACTACTTTATTTATCTCTTCTTCATGTGAGTGAGAGAAGTTTGAGACTGATAAATATCGCATGACTCAATGACCACATTCTGCAATATAATTGAAAAAATACACACCAAATTCTGTTTATAAATAATAAAATACATGAATGAAACATATGCTACATAAAATACTATTTATAGTTCTAGACAGAATTCGGATTGGCTTTCAAGTATATCTGATAAAATACGTGAGAGCAAAATTGTTGTTATATCTACAACACGTTACGACGAAGATGAGCACATAGCCACTCATCAGTGAAACGGCTTCTTTCTATTGATAATGCACACTCAAGTGGTGTCTGGTATTAATTTAATAGCTCTGAATGTGAGTGTTGATGCCTCTCCAACTTCTACTCTGGTGCCTGTGCGTGATGGATGTCTGCCAATGGGTCATGTGGCCTTTTCTATTCCATTCCATTACACTCCACTTAACTGTGTTCCATTTTTCTCCCCTTCGAATTCCATTCCACTCCACTCCACTGCTCTCCAGTTCCAACAGTTCCATTTCATTTTTCAACAGGAGTTACCAAAAACTACAGCGTTGGCAGGAGTCCTTTGCTCAAATTTCATTTGTAAAAGTTTAAATTTGAGGAATTTGGTCAACATAAATTACGCGAAGTGCAGCCAAGTTAACACATGACTAAAATGGGATGAAAATTTGACTTCATTTATACATTGGGGGACTTTTCACCCGACCTCAGCTTAAGCCTAATTGATTCATCGTTAAAGTTCGGTCGGTTTAGGCTAAATTAAAAAATGTCATTTTTCTTCACACATAAATTTGAAAACTCGGCGTAAGTGTCAGTGAGGTTCCGAGGAACGCTGTATGAGTCCATGTTTCGTATTTTGATTAAAATGTTAACATGAAATTACAAGTATTTTTAGTAGAGCCTAAAAGTGAAGTCATACGAGTTCACTAGACAAGTAATTATTTTTCGATTCATTTGTGCTGTCACGTTCGTTTTTGGCGTGGGCAGCACGACGTACGTCGAGGCTGCTATTCCTATGTGTTGTCTCCCTCATCTGTTACGTGGAAATGATAAGTGAAATTCTTTTCAGAAGTTCATCTTCTATAAGGTTTATTGGTTGGTATAATCCTCATGGAAATTGTCGAGCTTATTTTTATGAGGAGTTATGTTTGTAAGCCATAATGTGAAAAGAATATAAGTTAGTTTAGGATGTGCATCTGATTGACAACGATCCTCTCTTCTAAATTGGATACTAAACCACATTTATCGCGAGTGGGGTACAAAGACCTGAATTCTGCTTTTGAATTGTAGAACTTTTGTAATTAATTGAGTCATTTTCGCGCTGTTTCTGTTATTGAATAGAGGAGTGTATCAGTGAATCTTTTATTCCCAACGAGTCAGTCTCATTAGTTACTGCAACAGAAGCCGCCACTCCTGCTGCCATGCAGCCCAGCGCTGCCAGGCAGGCGAGATTAGGAATTTTGTTTGCGCTATCAAAGCTGCGCCAGGTTTTCCTAAGGCAGTAAATATTTGCCGTTCGAGTTTAGTAAAATTGGCTGTCAAATATCAGTGCTCAGTGCTGAATTAGGAAATAGTCAAATTCACGGGTTAATTTCTTAATCCAACTGATGGAAATTTATTTTAAACAAATTTCTAATATCTTTTAGAACTTTTTCAATACTTAAATACTGCTTTTCATGTAATGAATTGACACAATGTCTTTATTTCTACGTTGTTAAGAAACTCGATTCCCGTCGTCCTACGTAATTCATGGAATTCAACACATCTGTCTTCAGCATCTTACCCTAGAATTTTTTATGTTGATCTTTTTCCAGCAGTTGGCTGTCAGGTAAATAATATTCTGACACATTGAATTCAAAATTAAGATTTTTTATATTGCATACTAGCACTAAAAGAGAACATGTTTTGTTCCATTTTCTTTTCTAATTACTTTGCATAAATCTAACACCTGAGCTGTGATTATTTTCATCAGCTTTTGAATAATTAACATAGATATATACTCCCACGTCCTGATGAGCAAAATGTAGATACCACTTTTATCTACTCTCAGGCAGTCATGCAGTGCTCACTTGTAATGGCGCAAAATTCTGCATGTTCCCATCAGGCTAAAAAAGAAGTAAATGATCAAGTAGTGCGCGACCATCCGAGGCCGGCCGTTGCAATACGTGAAAACCTCACCTGAAACAAGAAAATGGGAAACAGATATGACTGGACTTCAGTTTGACGTTTTTGCTCACATACTAGACTATCACTCATTTCCAGTGATGTTTTATGCTGATGCGCCTAGTCATCTCTGTTATTTATCCCTTGAGAAAAAGTTATCATCATGTAACAGTGCAAAAACTTTGTTATTTATTCCCTGAAAGAAGGTTATCATCACGTAACAGTGCAAAAACTTTGTTATATATTCCCTGCAAGAAGGTTATCATCATGTAACAGTGCAAAAGCTTTGTTATTTATCCCCTGAGAGAAAGTTATCATCACGTAACAGTGCAAAAACTTTGTCATTTATCCCCTGAGAGAAAGCTATCATCACGCAACAGTTCAAAAACTTTGTTATTTATCCCCTGAGAGAGAGTACTCATAGCGTACCAGTGCAAAAAGTGCTCACAACCACCGCAACAGCACTAAGGTTAGCCGTAACGGGACTTACAGGAGGCAACTTTGAGACTGCCATGTTCGTATTACAAACTCTGTTCCAGATCATTTGTGAGCCTTTAGAAACATTTTTTCCCCCCTATTGTCACCCAAGATTCGAAACAATGTCATTTTCCTTCTCATTCTTTTGAAGATTCAACAAAAGAGGCAAAATAAGTGATATACATTTATATATAATAGGTGCCTCTCTGAGTACACGTAAGATAATCATAAAATAAGATTAATGCTTGTGAGCCTTTAGGATAAGATTAGTGCTGGTAAGCCTTTAGGACAAGATTAGTGCTTGTAAGCATTTAAGATAAGATTAGCGTTCGTAAGCTTGTGGTTATCAATTAATGCTTTGCGCTCTGATGCCTAGAGCAAGCACAAAAGTTCTGAAAAATTGATTATTCTCTGCCCTTGAAGAAAAATCTTCCCTCAAAAATCTTCCGCCTAGTGTGGGATAATAGTAATGAGGTACTTATTTACATTCAACGCATCGTGAAAAATTGTTTGCTCTCAAAAAAAATAGCGTAATAAGAGTTAATCAACGATAATTTGTCTCGCATTATGCACAATACTTAAATGTACTTCTGATTCTATAGATATTTAGTGACTACAACCATTTAAAAAAGTCAACCCATTGGTCCATGAGCGTTAAAGTGACTGCATTCAGAAACAATTTAACCCATAAACAACCGGAAAGAAGCGACCTGATCAATTTTCAAATAAAACCTTAACGATCGACAGAAGGATGGCAAACTTGAGAGACTCACCGATCGAGACCAGGATTGACAGAAGGTGCACAGCAATGGCTTCAACTGGAGCAACTTGAGCCCATGCAGCCCGAGTAGCAGGCGGAAAAAATGTGCTTTTGTAGTTGAGTGCGTTGCTGCGGTCTCCTTTGAGGACTGCCTGTCGTCGCGTCAAGTTGCAGCCAAAGACAAAGTCGCGTCAAGTTGCAGCGACGCTGCAAAGACGTCGAGTCAAGTTGCAGCGTCGCGTCAAATGTGGCCACAACCAGCCGAAGACGATGAAGGTTGCGCCTGACACAAAGTGCCCTATGAGAGTCTCGGGGTTAGCAGAGTGGTGGTGGAGGTGGTTGCGTTGCGGCTGGTCGGTCTCCTTTGTGGCGCTTGTAACCGTTTCCAAACCTAATCAAGGCGGAATTGCAGTTAGCAATTAGAAAAGCCGTGGCCGAGAGTTGAGGAGCACAGACACGTTGACTGCCTCTCAGGTACGGAAATTGTACATGATCTTAGACCATAGCTTAATTCTTCAGCTAATTTCTCAAAGATAAATTGTTTGAAGTAAAATTTCTTTACAATTGAAGACAATTCAGAATGAACAAATAATGCAATAATTAATTTATAAAATAAAAACATCTAATAATTATACTCTAAAATGCTCAAATATAGGGAGACAAATCCGTCGGAAAGTAAATAAATGGTTATTCGGAGTACAAGGAAATGCATCAAAACTAAACTTGATTATAAATCAATGAAATAATTTAATGAGTAAATTATCGAACCCGTTCATTTATGAGCAAGGGAAGAGATGGGTAGGACTTTGATGAGTGAGAAAGGTCTGAATGAGTAAGCTCAACGTAAAAATTAAAGAATGATTCCATCAGCTCTCACTATAATATTTAAATGAATCCGTCAAAGCTGTTTACATAAAAAAGAAAAATGGACAATAGTGACAACATCTATAGGGAAGAAATGAACGCTTTTTTAAATAAATAAAATAAGTAAACACCAATACATAGTGCGTAGAATGAACTACGTACTTTACACAATACATATCTTGTCCGTTTCATTTCAAACATGGCTACATGGATTTCAACTAAATAATTCAGGTTTTGTTCAAACGATTCGTAAAACTTCTCCCTACCATAATTATGCAGTGATTGTGCTCGAGCATATAATTCGTGTTTTAGAAGTTTGTCATGAGAACAGTTTCATAATGTGAGAACACTTGTTCTCCCTTCGCTGTCTATTATGTGGGTTTCAATTCTGTGGAAGAAAATGATCAGCAAGATAAACACATTACAAGGATACTTCTGACCTAAGGTATTCTTGTCATGTAAACTTCAGACCACTGGTATTGTATTGTGTTTATTATGTTGACCAATTTCATATACACAAATTTAAACTAAAAGAACACACAGCAGAAGAGGAACAAACATTTCGACACTATGAAATTAGTCATTATTTTTAATATGTCATTTTTCCATTAGTCATTATTCCAGCGGTGTACACTTTCATTCAGTTATATTCAATTTTTCAATCATCAATTCTTCGGCGAAATTAAGGAAGAATTACTTGTAGAATGTTGGCCAACTATTTCCTAGTATTATTAATGAAGATACACTTTGATGAAATGAGACAAATTAATACACGTAATCATAGGATATGAAGATAAATACAAATACACTCAACTTACAACGGAAATCCAGCGATGACGATAAATATTACAGGGTCTCGGTTCTACGTTATTTTTCATGGGCTGAAAATAACCGTGAATTTTACAGGTGTAGAAATACTTCGCTTAGCGGCGATATAATAAGCTCAGGAAGCCGACTGAGACTAAATTTCTCTAAGTCAAATGTTAGCATCTAGCAGAGACCCTGTGCGAGAAATATGGTCGTTGGTGACCAACGCTTGACGACAAAACAATGATCCAAACGGAAGGATCCAATTCCTGTCGTAATTCTGATAATTTACATGATCAAATTTACATTGGATCTATATTTATACGGGAATAAATTTAATAACATTGTCGCCGTTTTGCGTTCTATTTAAGCATAGTTTCACACAATTTGCAGCTTATTGCAAATACACACAGTACTTGTATCACTCGCTTCTGGTGGGACGCAATCATTCTGGAATTTTTTTCGAGGCGTTGAG
Source organism: Platorchestia sp. MABIK (assembly GCA_014220935.1). Lineage (NCBI taxonomy): Eukaryota > Metazoa > Arthropoda > Malacostraca > Amphipoda > Talitridae > Platorchestia > Platorchestia sp. MABIK. The sequence continues at coordinate 6,985 of JACJUY010001953.1, forward strand.
CATGGTTTATTGTTCTTCGGTAGGTGCGAGTGGCTGGCGCTTGGAAAAATTTTGCCATCGATAACACTCAGTACAGTGTTTGGTTTGGCTACTTGATATATATACCATACTAGCTTCCTGGGACATTCCTTCCCTTCGCTCGGTAACGCTTTTCTCAAGCAAATAAGTGAATTTGGAAATGATATGTGAGACACATTTGTTCGAATTTCTAGGCTTATAGTTAGGAGTGCTGGCGTGTTTGTTTTATTGTGCTAGCGCGCCTTTGAGATTTAAGCTAGATTTAAGGTAATTAATAGATTAGTCGATTTATATTCCTGATATATAGGGCAGGATGTCCGAAGTGATTCTTGGCATCTCAGCTTCTGATATTCTAGTCTCAGACCTGCTACCGTGCACTTCAATCGGCTTCGACTCCGTAATTTCCAATTATTGATTCCGCAAGATCTCTTAAATTTTTTCTGCGCACAATAGATACTCACCTGCTGGAGGCATTCGGCTCCAAAGATGCTCCTTACTCACCTGCTGGAGGAGCTCGGCTCAACGCTGCTCCACTTACCGGACTTGGGACAGGTGGTCGTAAATCCACTACCAGGGGACCTACTCTTCCAGGTATTTGCTTTGAGGTGAGGAAGCTTGTCGTATTTGCCAAACTTAAAGTTTCCGAACCCCTGCCGTTTATATTATGTGGGTTTCTCTGGGACCCGAACCATTATTTTTAATTCATCGAGCAGCTTATTCATGGGTCGCATGTTTGATGGTGGCTCGTCAAAGAGGTTATAATTAATTACTTTAATTCTCTCTACTAAGTAATATAAGGATCAGGTGTCTGTATCTAAATTATTCTTCTTTGCTTTCAGCGTTGAGACTCGAGGATGGAGTGGCGAGCGGCTGGCTAGTTCAGTGAGGCGACAAGGCTGTTGTACTCCTGGGATGGTTTGTTTATCAATTGAGGACCTTTATATTACGAAAATATTCAAAATCCTATGTATTGTGATATATTATTTCATGTATCAACTTATTTTGAAAGTAGGGGGAAAATAATCGTTTCTTATTCTTACTTTCTTTCTTTCTTTCTCTGCGACAAGTTAGCACTGAACTCCAAATCAGAAATAATTCCAAATTTCTGTAAATGAAATTAGTGTACTGGCCCACTGATGTGGCACGTGCTATGGCACGTGAACGTTCTATGGCACGTACTATGGCACGTACTATGTCTACGTGCCAAAGTTTTGTAGATATTTGCTACTCATAAGTGATATTCGGCTACCACAGTACCTCCACTTTATCCCATGTACCCATGTCGGTACGATGTTGAGGAGAATACTCGAGAAGATAGGAAACTCGAGATGTTTTTATTGTTGTTCTTAGACTCTAACTTGATTTCCCGTGAAATTCTTTTAGAAAATTAGAAACAAGTTCATTTTTTACGCATTCCGAGACTTTTTCCGCATTAATTATTTTTATTTGTATTTTTTTATTTCTGTGATTGCTTTCGATAGCACTGCGCAATACAGCTGTCATTTCGATGTAGCTGGAGAAAAGTTTTTATTTGTTTTATTACTTTTTCTCACATTCGTTTCTATACGTATATATTTGTGTGCGTATATAGATATGTATGAATGTATGTATTTGTGTACACACGCGTGCATATTTGTACATATGCATTTGTATGTAGTATACGTAAATCTACAAATACAGATTTATGTGTACATTTCTTTTTCGGGAAAAACAGAGCCTCAATGCCCATTACATTTCATTTAATGCTCAGCGAAAAGTTAACACAGAACCATTTTTCAGAAATAACTCTACAGTCCAGTAAATGAAGTTATCGCACTTGCTAACTGTCTCAAAATAGATCTATCCCAGAGGAACTGACATGAAATAAAGCGCAATTTGAGCAAATCATTCACAAAAAAATTATCTTGCTTTCCGTACGATGAACAAACTATGACTTTCATTTTGCGTGTGTGTTTGTTTACATGTTTCTAAATGTGCGTGTTCCGTGATGTTTTTTGTGAATTACTTTTTAACGAACTTTTTCTCACTGCTTGAGAATCATTTACGACGATGTTTCAGTCTGCTTCGGTAAAGCGTTTTGGTTTTTTCTTATTTCGTTTCAACTAATAATTAAGGAATTCTGAACAATTCACTAGTAGTTTTTAATATACTTATAAGTTGTCAGCCGTCTCTTTGTGAATAAAATATCCAAGAGGTGATATTTTGACGGTTTCTTTCCATAACACAACTAGCCCCCGACACCGCTGTAGTACGGCTCGTGGAATTGTTTAACAATTAAGGGCCTTTATTTTGAGAAATTTTTAAAATCCATCGTTTATTACAACTCATGTATTAACTTTTTTGGAAGTAAAGGTTTTTTTTTTGTCTTTCTTTCTTCCGTGTAGCAGACGCTGCTCTTGCCACCATTGTAACGCTGAGACGTCGACGGCATCTTCCCACGAGGATTTTAAGGAGTTTATGGCTTATTCTCAACACCGTGAGACAATTTTTTGACACTGAACTATGTTTGACTGTTTGTTGTCTGGTCTAGAAACAAGAAAAACGCCCAAAAAACGAGATAAAAAAACGGTTCACATGTAAAATTTGATAACTTGTTTGCCCTCAACCGCCACAAAAATTTTTTTCCAATGTTAAAAAGCAAAAAAAATATCTTGGTGTGCTTAAAACAATAAAAGACATTACTGTGCATCACGCGCAAGAGACACCGTAACGCCTCCAAACTCACCAAGTTGTACTGAGTTGCTTATCAACATCAAGTCAACCATCATGAGACCTGCACTAAAAATGTCATTGATAGTTTCCATTGAAAATACCTCAAGTTTTTAACCCAGAATGAAAACCAGCTGCAGAAAATTAAGTTTTCGCCCTTTAACTGCCATCATTTGCCAATTTACCTCACCCGATACGCAGATATTCGGATACGACTTTGAAAGTATAAAGTTCTAACGATCCTGCGCTAGTTTGCGTTGATTCCTTTCTTCTTCTTGAGTCAATGAACTCTAAAGGCGCTCAACATAAGCTGAAGGACCATTTTGTGTTTCTGTGTTTTTTGTCCAAGAGAGAACTGGCCCGCGAATTGGAAAAGGGGGAATCTAGTGTCCGTTGATACATGTAAAATTTCTCGGACCAGATAATCTTGACGCGCAAGGGCAGGATGCAAGCGTGACATTCAGGGCTTGTGCTTGCATAGCTCGCAAACGCCGAAAGCTGAGAGACTCCTGCTGGGAGAAGATGGCAGTGCATTACAGCGCGTTGGGAGAAGATGGCAGTGCATTACTGCGTTCTGGGAGATGATGGCAGTGCACTACTGCGCGCTGGGAGAAGATGGCAGTGCATTTCTGCGCGGTGGGAGAAAATGACAGTGCATTACTGCGCGCTGGGAGAAGATGGCAGTGCATTACTGCGCTCTGGGAGATGATGGCAGTGCATTACTGCGCGCTGGGAGAAGATGGCAGTGCATTGCTGCGCTCTGGGAGATGATGGCAGTGCATGACTACACGCTGGGAGAAGATGGCAGTGCATTACTGCCCGTAAAAATAACATGAAACTTGGTACAAAAACTGGGCTTCTAAAAATTTTAAGTTTAACAGAGAGTGGACTCAGTTTTTAAAATTTTTACCTAGTAGGAGCGATGCACGCAGGGGCGAGTTCTGCACCGTTGATAAATCTGCAAACTGTAGTCAATACGCAACGTATAAGTGGGGTAATATGTAATAAGTTGATTTATGGTGCAGGGATATATCAAGGCATTTGTCATTCATCAAAATATGTCAAATATTGGATTTAGAGAAACAGAATTTAAATCTGTAACAATCCGTTAGCACAGTAATAAGTTGTTGTATGGTTTTGTGATATAACGATGCCAATGCTGTTTGTTAATATATGTATAATATAAAATCTATAGAAGTAGAATTTAAATCTGTAAGAAGCCGTCGTCACAGTAAGCAGGCCCGCAAACTGATGAGGCAAGCAGAGGGCGCTGCTCGACGTATGTTTGGAAGGAATTAGTCAAAATTGGAATTAGCGGCAGCAGTTCCTTCACAGTTATGCGCACAGTACTCCATTTTTTCAGCTATTCTCAATTTTACTTTTTGATAGGAGTTTTGTTTTTGAAAGAATGTGGTACACCCTGTGCTTATGTTTTAAATAAAACAAATGAATTGTCTCATGATTAATTCAGCAGAAGGTTTCTGCTTACTTTAGATACAGGCACTTGAAGAATCAGCTATAATTTTATATTTGAAAAAACATTCAATTTGAATTTGACACATATTAATTTAGTAATATGATAAATGTGTTTGATGGAGATGAAGTACTGAATAGTGCGTACCAAAAACTTTGCTTTCAGCAAAGACATATGTACCTCTCTCCAATTACAAGCAAGAAGGATAACATCTGGAAGGTAAACTCAACTTAGGCAAACTTAGGTGCCTGATGCTTGTTGCAATCTGATGCTTACAAAGTGTTCTCTAAGAGTCATTGTGATTATTTATCTAGTCACGCTTGTACATTTTCATCCTTTCATTATTATAATGTGAACCATAAATTTATTTATACATGGGAAAATGTTTGTTCTATGCAATTTTAAGAATCAGATACTTCAAAAGTTGAGTTTCATTTCTACCTTTGGGGTCCCCTGATGGTGATGGAATGTCAGGTAAGTATACGAGGCATGTGTGAGCGCAAGGACCGTCCCACCTATACTCCACAGTATACGCGTAAGTTCAAGGGTGTAAACTGCTGATGAGTGTTTAGTAGCAGTAGGAAAAACGTACAGGATGTCCGTTCAAAACAAGGGTAATCATATAGAGTCCGTTATTCCCGTAATTTGGTGGTCTTAATTAAAATGAACAATTTCGCAATGCATAACCTGCCATTTTCTTCATTGAGTGCCTGATAAAAACTGCAGCGTTGCTATTCAAGGTGAACACGGTTGTCTCAGGGATAACAAGGAGAAAAGGAGAAAATAAAGCAACACGACGCATGGCTGTAGATGAGACTCTTGCTAATTACATTTTCATGTCAGATATTAATTGTAAGTTCTTATTTCCAGCTCATTAGGTAAAATTTTTAAACTAAATTTTCAGTTTTATTAAAAAGTTTACAGGCTCAAGAAAAAAAATTCTAAATTTATTCATAATTTCATGCTTTAAAATAAAGTAACTTTTGAGATATATCTTATGGAATCCATCAAGTTTTACGACAAGATTTTTCGCTAAATCATGACTTGATTATGACAAGATCCTCCGAGAATTAGCTCCTGAGAAAGCCCAGCCGGTGTTTCCGTGACCGTGGGAGTGCATATCATGCTGACGCGAGGTGGCGGTATCTCGCAGATGTTCATTTCGTGTCACTCGGTCCTTCTTGTGCCTGTGCAGGCATTTCAAGGAAGGCTGTGCTGTAATATTTCAACGATGCTTTTTTTTTTGGTAGTAATGCCTGATAAGAGTTCTCGATACTTGGAAATTTTCTCGCTCATCATGCGGGACTTTTTGCACTTCTTGATCAGAAATCAATATTTTAATGATTTGGTTCGTGTTTGAAAAAAGTTCTTAACGATATTTTGGATAGATGAGCTACCCCTCGCACGTTGATAATTAGGCAGATTTGTTGGTAAATAATTCGGCAGATATGTTGGTAGATAAATAGGCAGATATGTTGGTAGATAATTAGGCAGATATGTTGGTAGATAATTAGGCAGATATGTTGGTAGATAATTAGGCAGATATGTTGGTAGATAATCAGGCAGATATGCTGGTAGATAATTAGGCAGATATGTTTGTAGATAATTACGCAGATATGCTGGTAGATAATCAGGCAGATATGTTGGTAGATAATCAGGCAGATATGTTGGTAGATAATTAGGCAGATATGTTGTTAGATAATTAGGCAGATATGCTGGTAGATAATTAGGCAGATTTCTTGGTAGAAGTTAAGATGCTTAGGAAATAGAGAGCTATTATATTTTATTGTAAAATTGCCAACCTCGTCGACAGATTTGCGAATAATTCTTTGTAGTCATGACAGTGATTTTTAGCTACTCCTGCGTACATAAAAATTATTAGGCCCGTGGGTTGTTTATATTTTAGGTAAGCCATGAACACTATTCTTTTCTCGAGAATAAAAACTTCACAACATATTTTTGCTTTTTTCGCAGTGTTTCTTAATCTAAAACGACGGAAACATTATTACTGATTATTGGCTGCCGCGATAAAGTGTGCTGTACACTTCCAACAGTTCAGCAAAGACTTGTCGCAGGATCACTTTCAAGCATTTGGTATAAACTGGTCGAATGTTATTTTAACTGTATCATGCTGTAGCTCAATTTTTTCAAATTTTATACCCGATGGTTAAATCTGAATTGATTTTAAATTTTATTTTTGGACTCCGGCAGAATTGACAGCCTGAGAACATCTCATTTGGTAGGAGGTTGTCATTTGTTGAGACATGAAGTGTAGGAGCTTTGAATTTAGTGACATATGAACTCTAAGAGACATTCACTTGGTTAGTAATAAACTTTACAAGAGACGCTGTGTATTCGGCGAGAAATAGAATGCGTCACATATTTATTTCATGAAGCAAAAACTTAGCGAGATCTTCGCCGAGGAAGCCATAATCAAACATAGAAAATATCTTTAGTGGAACCCTAAAGAAGTCAATAAATTTTGTGCAGGTTATTTAGGCGGTAGACATCATCTTTTTGAGGTTCTGCTATTTTTTGTAATATTGATTTGTTAATTATTTTTTGGAAACCCAATTTTAATTTTTTTTCAATGACCATTCGTGGAAATCATTCATTAACATCTATGAATACACTAGGAATTCAACTTTTTTAAAAATCAAAGGACGGTCTCTAACGCAAACCATATGCTTTCTTTGCCCGGTCACATAAAGGAAAATTTAACGCTTCTAAGAAACAATAGTGAGGCCAAGTCTTGGTTACTAAGAGCTTTAGTTTTGCCTGACTTGCCTTACTCGCGGAATCGCTAATCTTGTCAACGTAGAGAAGAAATAAAACATAGCGATACACGTAGCACTGGTCACTTCGCTGCGGCAGTAGATTACCGGGGCTGGTTTCCAATATGCTAACAGCCCTCTACTTTTGAATTAATTCGGCAGTTGCTCAGTACTCCTTCTCTTATTGTGTGTGTTTTAATGAGTCTACTACGTATGTGATGGTGCTCTGTTTAAAAATCATGGGATTTTTATAAAACCAGTAAAATAGAAAATGTTTTTAACGTCAATTTAGCGAACAGACATTTTTTCAGATTACCATGCAACGAGAAGCAGCAAACGCATTTAAAATTCGAATGTACCCGCAACACCTTCCGGTTAATACTAACATTTTAGTCAGATACTTGATCAAAAACTAAATAAACATTCATAACATGCAGGGATATTTTTGACAGTCTTACAGAAGCGCTGAAGTTTCTGCCATCGTTCAGTGCCAACTGAAACAAGTGTTATATTGTAGGAGACAAAATTTAGAACACTTTTCCAAATTTATCTAGCGACATTAGCAAGACAACGATAGTTATCCCACAGTCAGGGGAAGTAAGGTTTGCAATAGCAAAACTTGAGTCGTTCTTTTGCTTGATCAGAAAGCTAAGAAGTAGATCTTACACTGAGTCAGACAAGGCACTTTATGCCCGGAGATCTGTTTTTTAGTTTATTGGCTGGAGCATGGAAAGATCGCCAGCCCAGGAATAATTTTGTGCCATTTCTCTAAAAATTTCGCACCTAAGTGAAACTTAAATTTCAGCGAGACTGAATATTTTGGCTTTTATTGTACTATTCCAAGGTCTGTGAATGTCGATGATAAGAGTTTCAAACATGGAATGTTTGATTGTTTTTTCACAAGCTCACTCGGCTGCTTCATCTATGGTTACTGCATTAAATGCGATCAATAATTTCGACCACTTAATCTATATCTGACATGACGCTTCATTTTACACTACCCTCAACATGTTTACCACAATCTCACTTATTTCTGGCTTGAAGTAATCAAGCTCTGTCTATAGCCCAGATGAGTTTATCATTCAGCAATATAATGAATGCAAATGCCTTCGTACTATCCATGTCTGAGAGGGACTTCGGAGCTCCAGGGAAGCTCGTCTAATTCAACTTGTGCCTGGTTACGCTGCTCAGGAAATTCTCCCGGCTCATAATGATAAAATAACAGACAACCATTTTTTCAACAATTACTGATTTTAATGACATTATGGTTCAAAATAATTACTGCACCCGTAAATGTAAATCGGCTTAATGTTGAGCTTCAGTGTTTAAATACTCTGATTTTCTTACGACCAAAGTCAGTAGTTTTATCTAACCTGTTTCACTCATAATTCTTCACCAAAATCAGTTTAAACAAATTTTTCTCTCGTTAGCTTCAGATCTCCCAAAATACCCCAACGTGCTCTGCCTAACTCAGCATAGATAAACTCTGCCTCAAAACCCTGATTTGTGCTCAAATTTAGCATTAAAATTGGAAAATCACAGGAATGCATTTCACAACATTTTTTGCTTTGGATACCAAACCGCTCCAAATGAACACTTAGATGCGACGCTTGTCATTATTCTTATTTGAATTGTTCTATGCTTGACAAAATGGAGCATCGAACCATTGATATTATAAGATTATTATACTGGTAAAATTAGAGACAGAATTAACACAGTGAACTGATTGGGAAAATGGCGACGTTTGATGTTATGAATATAGATCAAATGTAGTATGTTATTGTGAATATAGCAAAGTTCGTTCTCAAGATTATATATATTGAGGTACACATCTTTAGTAGAAAATTCAAACTAAAAATTAGCGACGATGTAATCAAGGATATGGCAGTTTTACTATTCATGTTCCTTCAAACAAATTTCATCACTCTGAATTCAAAGAAACATGGTTGCAGATAACTGAATCTCTTAGAGTTTCGGATGACTTTCTTATATTTAGTTCAATTGTAGTGTGTGTTTGGTGGTACAATTGCACATCAAGAAGTATAAAAAATTTCAAACTCATGCAAAACCCGACTGAACTGATTATTTCTTATCCCATTTTTAGAGAGATTAAGTGAAATTAAAGATTGAGTAATTACCAAAAGGCGATCACCATGAGGTTCTTCGCATTTGTCACCCTCACTGTGCTGTCTTCGAGCTACGGTAAGTTTACTTCCAATTCGAAAATAATTTTATGTTTTACAGTTATTAAAAAGACCTTCAAATTTTTGTGATTCCACATTCCAATTATTTTTTAAAATTCTTTCTTATTACAGAATTTTTGTTTGAGTTCTTCTTGCATGAATTTTTTCGTATCAATCAATTTGATACCCCATCAATCTCTCGTGGGATGACTCCATCGAATGCTATAACAAAGTCTCAACTCTGTAATCCAGTGAAACAAAACTATACGCTAAAGAACTAAGTAACGAAACTCAATTCCAAAGTTTTTATGGGGTTTCGCACACAAGGAATGGGATAGGGAATTAATGACTTGAAAAGATGTGATATGGAAGACGCGTTTCTATAAAATACATGTAATATGTTGTAAAAATAATACGACCAAGTGATAGTTTGTTTGTACATAACCTAGAATTAATATGTTGATCATTTGAAAATGTCAATTGCATTATAAGAAGAAGGACAAAGAAAGCATGAACACATTTCACATGCAAACGTTTGGGAATTTTTACATATGAACAATGCTGGAACAATTAAGCGATACAAAATATGGGAAATAAAAATACATTAAGGAAGTAAAATAAGACTCAAAACTTAAAATGTTACGAGATGAAATACCCGTAACTTGATTTGAATTGGAGTAGTATTGAAAGAAGTTTTAAACTCACTCTTCCTCTCACTCGACTCATGAAATACATTCGTTAGGCTTATTCATTAAAGATGAGGTTCATTTTCGCTCGGATATCAACTTCGTTATATAATGCAGCTTATTTTATGAAAAAAAAACTAACACTAAATAAGGAGCTGTACAACGTGCATCGTTCATTAAGAATGAATTCAATGTTGAGGATACTTCTGGAGTCAAGCTTCATCTCGGTAAAATATCTTTTGTGTCTGCGACCGTGAAAGTGAGGGCAAGACTAAGTAGAGGCCGAGAGTAGAGCACTAGCTGCCTCAAAACGTACACTAATCAATTAGTTGTCAGCTACATTTGCTACATTTTCAAGTAAAGTCAGGAAAGTATCAGCAACAATAATGCGTGTTGTGCTGTATAGAAGATGAAGCGTTTCCTGTGCTAGTCCCACGCTACAGAACGAGGGTAGAAATGACTTGGTTGACAAATTTTGCAGTCAAGTTTTGTCCATGACAAAAGAGCGTAATATAATGTGGCCAAGATAATTAGCTACAGAGCATTGATAGTAATCCTTATGCGCTCCTTCAATTGGGTTTGTGTGTGCAGGTCTTGTGCCCCCGCTTGAGGACCCTGGGGCGTTCTCCCTGCAACAGCCATACCTGTACGAGGGCGGCGCCCTGTGCAGCGTGGACAACGGGTGGGTCAGGGCAGCTTACCAGTTCGACTATAAATAATTGTTAACAAACTAGTCAGAATTCATGTCACTCAGAGTAAGAAATGTCATTCTTACTGAAGGTACAAGGCAGCTTAGCTGCTTGACTATCAATTATTGAAAATAAACTAGCCAAAATTTATGCCCCTCTAAGTACGAGGGGCCATTTTTACTGAAGGTGCAGCACACAAATTGCAAGGGTCATCTCTCAGTATTTCTAAAACGGCTTAGAGTGTTGTTGGCCTGACCGCAATATGTCGTGCTCAGAGAAATGATATTAGCAACACATTTATCTCACCAGCACAGCACATTTAGCTGGTGAATGATCGCTTACTCATGCAAAAATCATTAAAAAATTCAAAGGGTTCTCATTGTTACTGAAACACTGGCGCTGCAGTTTTAATAGCACAAAAAATGCTAGTACTTGAGTATTTACATTCTAGTTTTTCAAAACAACCACAGCGATGAAATTGGTTTCCTTTCAGAGAGCATATTAATACATTTCTGAGCGTTTGTGCTTATTACGGGAATTCCAAATTATATAATTATGTTCTTAAATAGAATGCATTTGAATTATTGAGAGCTTCACAAAGTTCATCCGATCAAGTAATGTCAACGTTGACGATTTATTTCAGCACCGTTGACACATTGACTACGATGGGTTAAACTGAAGCTCAATATCCAACTCAAATTTAAAGTCAAAAGTAGTTACAAATTTTGTGAATAGCAAACATGAACAGGGTAAAATAAATACCATTAATTTTAAATATTGTTAACAATTTTTCAAATGACCGATCGATGGGTCGTTTTGCAGCTGGAAAAACTTAGGCTTGACCCACCGGTGGATCACACCGCAATGAACGTGTTAATGAGTGCAGTTTGCGCCTCTCAGTTGCCTCACGCTGAGCGCCTCAGCGAACGCTTCGGGTGAGGACGGACTGGGCATCTTCACGGCGCAGCAGCAAACCCACATCACCTCACAGAGCACGCAGATGGTCACCTTCGCGAAGACCTACGAGGACCCGGACATTTCGGTCTATCAGACCTTATTCCCAAACGGACTGGAAGGTTAGGCACCACACAAAAAATCCCGCTAATGATATGATGAGATACGTTCGGCATATACAAGTCTATAATTCAGCCGCTAACAGACTTTACGAATTTTTGGGTGAGTTCTAATTCGAGCTTAGTTATTTGACCGATGGAAATGTTTTAACCCTTATAAATGGCGGACCAATTTCAGTTTGCTTCGCAGATTTAATCGTTACAACAATAGATTAATCGATTTATAACTATAACACAGGCCCAACGTGCATGGCGTGGTTC